>JASXSY010000217.1:0-165408 GCA_034509805.1 Sipha maydis | reverse complement strand
TACCAACATGGTGCCCTACTACAAGACATTATCGTTCGCTAAAAATAAAACCAATCATCTCATTAAAGTAAACTGTAATTGTTGTAATAATAATAAGTATAATAATGGAACATGTTTAATTTTCTTTCTGTGCATTAAATACTTGTATGCGTATTGTCATAATTGTTTAGTTCCAAGTAGAATAAAATTCCATGACGTAAACATTTTCTATAGGACAAAAAAAAATATTATTAAGTCAGGCGATGAAAATTTTCAATCATTGGGTGCAGTACGTGGATATAAAAAGGGTCGAAAACCGCTGTCCTAAAACATAAAATAATGTATCCAAACGAGGAGATTTTAAAATGGGTTACGTACGTGATCGCACCCGGACGCACCTAACTGCACAAGTTGTACAGTCGTCGCGTAATTACGACCATTGCTGTTCGGAACTACATGAATATTGCTATAATATTGAAGTTTAAAAAACGAATGTTTTTCGACTATCTTTTGTAGAATAAAAAACCCCGCTAAAAAATGTCGTTAAAAACGTGAAAACTGTTTTATGTTCTCTTTATTCCCGCGAAAACTTCGAAAAGTAAATAGGAAATTTTGGAAAACTAACTCGTCCGACATGATATTCCTAACCTAGCGTGTGACATTGACACGGTCTTGCTATATCGTCGACTCATGTAGAAACGAACACTAAAACGTTGTACCGGGACATTTTCAAAGTTCAAAAGTACATGAAACTAATCGCCTAACTGCATACATGATTTGATGTCTCTCTCGTCGAGCGTAAAACAAATGATTGTAATTGTTCAGAGTTTTTGAAAAGTTCACTCGTCGACAAGTGAATCAATTATTATCTCATCAGAATGTAATGTGGCGTAACGTTATGGAATAGAAAATGTAAACGATTATGTAATATCGGCCTCGGCGCGTTATCGCGCGGTTTACGTTCCGCGATTTATTATACCGCTTTGTGGTACACATAAAATAACGGTTAAACAGAACGTTCAACTTGACCTTTTAATCGACGTACTGTATACATTTATATGTACACGTGCAATAGAGCTCAAAATAAATGAGTCCAAACCACGTCTTATATACTCCGTACCGATCCTAAACCAACTCGTGCACAAACACGATGTGTGTTACAGAGATAAATTTTTTGAATGTATTAATTATACGTACAAGTTAATCGAAAAACAAATAAAGCACATGCAATAAAAATCCCATGGACAATCCATCGTTTGTACGACACGTTTTTCTGTTTAAATTTTCATTACGATGTTTGTACTGCATATTAACATGAACATATTTGTATCATCCGATATTCCATTTCACTCTCACTATGTTGCCACACTTTATCCGTTAAATTAATTCCACGAAAAAATATGATAACCATAACCCAAAATAATTATAATTACTGCAAGTATAAATTGTGATTTTATCAAGGAATATCAGAGAGAAATATTCTGCAATGGTGATGGTAAGTTAAAAATGTATTTATTACTAAAGTTTTACGCGGGTGTACGCGATATGAGAACCCTTCCGAAATACTAAATAACAGTTAAATACATTTTTCATTCAGATTAGAAATATGATATACGTTTAAAAATAATTGTTTAGAAAAACCGTGAGTGTGCGTGCTGGAAACAAATATTTTACTGATATGTAATGTAATGTACGAATATAATATATTCAAGTTCGTCTATAAATGTACATTTTCCGTAATTTAACAACGAAATAGAAAATAAATTATAATATAACTCGCATATGCTCTAGGTAAGCGTGAAATAAACATATAATTCAATTTAAAAATACACATTGTAAATTGTTTTATCCAAACTATAAATTAACAGAAAAAAAAAAAAAAGATATAAAAACGACTATTAATTTTAATATAAAGGTCTCTTAACTATGTCTAATTATAAATTGTTCACAAAGATTTATCCTTGCTCTAAAGTTGGAAAAACTTTTGAAGATAATTTCATCAAAACTACTCTAAGTTTTTATTATATCAGACTATTAGTCATCAGTGAGTCGTTTAAGATTAACGGAAGGGTTGATGTGTAGACTTCGTTACCCTTGATCTCATTTTCTCTGTAAATTTGGCATTTATACCGAAATTACACGGTTTATCGGACGAAGGACAACAATAACGTTCGATGTTGTACTAATACGGTTTACATTAACGTGTGCATATCACATACCATGAAATAAATATTGTGCTTCGATTATACGGGTCACACTGCGGCAACATTGACAATATCGTAATATCTGTATGCCCTTGCAAACTATGTGAATATATTATACACGAATACAATTCGGATATTAAATTTTTAAATAAAAATTCAGTATTATAACGTTCCGGACGTATTTTTGTATTTTCACACTCCGAAAGACAATTCCTACATAGGCGTATACTGTCGTCACTGCCACGTCACGACTGTCAATCGCATTTTTCAAATCGATCGCTGAGAATATTTTAAAACAAAGAATTCCGTTTCGAAATCGTTAGCAAAAAAAAAAAATCTAAGGCATTTATAAATAATTGATTGATGCGCTTTTTTCTTGCACAAGGTTTAAATATATTTTTATTATTTTTTAATAATTTTTTCCTCGGAACAGCGCATTGTCTCGTTTGGAAATTAATTGAAAAAATGTACACCGAATGCCAGCGATTCGAATAACTATAATACGATTTTAATACGTTCGTTATACTGTATCGGCGAACATAGTGTTATAGTGTACAGGACAAAATGAATTTGAATCAAAAACCACAAGATTCATACCGATGCAATTCGATTCGCTGTCCATCTCTACTTTGTCGGTTCCCAAATGGTTTCCATTCTACAAGTAATACAACACGGGTTTCCTCGTTATACCAATTCGATGTGTTACAGAAAAAAATGATAGTTGTCTGTAAACGCGAGTGATTATCTCGCAGAACGATAAGGTTTTCGGCTGTCATACAGAGCACTCTCGAAACAGTATGCCGTGATCATGACACAAGGAACAGGGCCAGGAACATTTCCCCTCTTCCCACCGTTATCGCTTGGAATAAATGTTTTCTCTAAAAATCATAATCTTGCATTAAAATACGAGTTCAGTGATAGCTGGTATCGATACGAAATCGGCCCCGGTGACCGATTAATGATTTGAAACAGATGACGGGCTATGAAATCACGATAAGCGCATGCGAGTACGATTCGGATGATGCAGGAGCGTGGCGACGCGATGATGATTCGTCAACGAGAATAATACCGAACCTTAATAACGTCTCGCGACGTTCCTGCGAGAGGTAAATGGTGGGGAGAACATCAACAGCCCACAATGAAACGGCTTTCTGGGAGGAGGGTTGGATAAAAATCCAAAAAGCGAACGCATGCGGCTTTATCGTCGATCAATATAATTTATTCCTATGCAATTAACCCGTGTCGTGAGCGCATCGCAGCACACGGGTGTTTACGACGTAGAGTAGTCGTTATTGTTCCCCGCGGGCGAGACGACGCGTTGAAATAATTAATAACACGTACATATTTGTGTCCGCGTGGCGCTGGATATTTTCGCGCATAAAACACTAGGGCGAAACGAGTGTAGGGTGACTGAATAAATTACAAGTCGACCGGAAACGCGCGTAAAACCCACGGAAAAAGATGTAGCAGTGGGTTACGGGGCCAAGGCGGTCCGGACGAGAGTTTTATATTTTTAAATTTTTTTTATAACGCGCACACGGCAGAAGAAACACCTAGTCCCGGCGCATGGATCACTGTAGACCCGTGATTCCCATCCCCACGACCAACACGTATTCGAGACGCGGGTCCAGTCGACTTGCATGCATGTGTCGTGTCGGCAGGATCGCGTTTTTACCTGTCCAGTGAACGAATAACGGACCAGACGAAAGCTACCGCCGAAGGATAACGAACGTCCGTAGGGAACGATGAAAATACGTTCGCGACGAGATAAAATCTAAAAACTGTTTTGAAATTTCTCCGCTTCGGCGCCGCAGTAGATGATGTAGTCCTGAATGGATCGTTTTGGTTGGTACGTGACAAACAAACTCGATGTTTTTAGCTCGGTGAACGTTTCCAACTTAAATGAATGATATAAATTAAAAAAAAAAAACCAACTTGGTCTACAGAAATGCTAAGTAAATATTCTTTAAACAGCTGTTTACTCAGTACACCGTTATTCACCGTACGATCGAACTACACTACACATATACTGCGCATGGTAAGTGATGGTCTCGTTTTATATACATCGGTATCCGAGAGAATTAATACCATATTGAAAATAATATCACTCGAACAGATTTTTCACCGTATGCTAACGACTACGGTAACTTAAAGCGTGGCGTTTTTTTTTAACGGTATATATAAAAGTATTTTAAAACGGTTCTAGTGCAGTATAAATTAATTCTTATGCCGAGAACAGCTCATAATTGTTTTCAGAATTCACATGTAAACGGTATAAGGGTAAGCGGCTAAATTAATATGTGCGTATCGAAAATTCATGGACTCCATGTGCACTCGACTGACTATTAAAATAATGTGATATCATAAAATGTATATGGACAGAAATCATTATTTCCAATAACGAATCATGTTTATTTATTGAGAATTTTAATATATTTGAAAATAAAGGGGAAGAAATACTATATGGTTAGAAGATAATGTATTATAAAATAGTTATTACACTTGTTCGTTCTATTTTATTTAAATAATATATATATATATATATATATATATCTTAATCTAATATCGCGTACATTTTCCAATCCTTTAATCTAGTATAGGCTGTGAGGTAGGTAACGATAATTTACTTATCATGACAGCAGTCTCCTTGACAACGTGAAATCGGCTAGTGAGAAAATTTATAACGAGCATTTTGATAGAGAATGGAAAATAAGGACTAATTCTACCCTCTGTACTTCTATATAGTAATATGAAACACGGTAGACAATTATGTAATAATCAGAGTGCGTCACCTACTATAATTGCACATTACTATTAGAACTCATTATTTAAAAATCTAAAAATATCGAACAATGATAATAATAACAAAATCAAATATTTTTAATGAGATACTTAATTAAAAAAGTTTACGTATATCGTTCGCATCTTAGTATTGAGTATAATTGTGATTATTACGCATAGATTCTGTACAGAATTAACACTAAAGGCGAGATTTGCATCTCCGTTATCCTAGCACCTTAAACATATAACATTTAATTTAAAGAGTAAAGTATTTGGTAATCAATTCTAAATTTGATATTACAATTTATTACAAATTGATCATAGATAAAAAAATATATATATATTAAAATTCTGATTTTGGAGTGCTGAATGTCGAACAATTAAATGTGAGTGAAACCGAAATTCGTAAGAGCAAATTCAATAAAGTACGATGTATGTATATATTAATTTACGAGTATTAACTGCTTAATAGTTTTTAATTTTAATTTTATTTGTTTATTATTTTATTACAATGAATCATAATATAAATCGTTAAACTGATATATCATAATAAGTATTAATGTAAAGTGAACGGCGATCTTCATCAGTAGGCAGTTATATTATATATATATATATATATATATATATATATACATACAGGTACTCTCGATAATTCGCTGTCTTCAACGGAATCATATACATACCTATATGTACATATACAAAAAAATATGTATATCTTTATATTATAAATCATTGATGGTTTAATTTGGTTGTGAATTTGTGATAACCAATAATTACTCGATAGCGACGTAAAATACAATAAATTTGTTTAATATTAATACTTACATACTTTTGGTAATATTATGTTATGTTCCTTTAATACTAGACCCTCGAAAGTAGATTTGTATACTGTACATCATTATCAGTTTAATTGGATTGCGATAGTCGATTACGCAATGACTTCAATCACAAGTTTTTTTTTATTTTTTTTTTTATTTATTAAAGCATATTTACAATCTATACAGTTTGTACAATAAGTAAATTTGATACATGGTAATAGTAATCAAAAGTTAAAAAGAAGAGTTTTCAAACGAAGAAACAACAACTTATGAATTACAATTTATTAAAATTAAAATTAACTTATTAATTTTTCATTATACATACATAATATATTTTTAATAATAACAAAAAAAAATTCAATTTCCAATTTTTTTTTTATTAAAAAATTAAATTTTACGGATTCACGGAAATTATTTATCCGTGGATGTCCTATCACACTACTCCGCGGATAATCAAGAGTACACTGTGTATATGCAGTGGGATCACAATATCATAATGTTCTAGAACATTCGATTCCCCCCGGTCTCCCAGCTTGGCACAACCTTTTGTCAGTGATTCGGCTTGCCATCAAGGGCCCCAAGCAAATCACTCCATGTGTCGCGCGCTTGCGGAACGGACCTTTACGAGTCAGCAGAGCACGTGTGTGGTTGTTCTTCTTGGTGCTTCGCATAGTGTTTTGCGCTCTTGAAACCGTGAGGCGTTTTTTTGTTCTCGTCAATCGTCCAACTTCGGGTGGATCCATCGGCCATTTCTGTTACGTGGTGTAAACCGGGCAGTTCACGAGTGAGCGGATTAAACGGCGTTCATCTGGCGGGTTTTAGTGGTCGTCACACGTGCCCTTAGCACGGTCGCGTGGGCGCAACCAAGTACGGACTTGTACATACTTGTGTATTTATTATTATTATTATTATTATCATCGTTATAATTATTATTATTATTATATTTGAAACCGTTAGACGTGCTCATTAATTGTTTTTAGATGATAATATTTAATTTAATTTTTTGTATTATAACAATACTCGGGCACCCGTAAATTTTTATGTTATCCACCTCCTTAATAATATAGGTTGTGAATCAGTACAACTGTTGTTGTTTATTTATTAAATTTGAGGTTACCCTCGTCCTCATTATCTTTGAAAGCTATTTTTTTGAAACCAGTACAAAGCGCATAGGGTACAGGTCTACAGCGAATGTTGCGGAACCGTCAGTTACCTCTGTCCGACTGTTGAAGTTGCGTTCACACTACTATTAGATTATAGCACTGATGAAATTTTGAATGAATGATCTATGTCAGAGCCAAACATGCGTTAATACGCTTTATTTATTTATTAATACAGAATGTGAAAGTTGAATTCCCAAGTGCAAGACTTCCAAACAAGAAAAATGTATTTATAACTATTTATCCATAATATTCATCGAATTTCTGCCAGAACATTGACTTTTTCTTGTAACATAATGTAATAGTTTATTTTATGGAGATAGGAAAATCATAAAACCATTCCCCATGCACACCTTTCATATCCCTGGAATCTCATATAATCTACTTCAATACTATTTAGAAATACATCAATATAACCTCTCATCGATTATTACCTCTTTACCATCCAAAACTATCTCCGTAATACCTTAACGACCTAAACACCACCTATCACTCAAAACCATTTAGCAACAATTTCATACTATATCTAATACCATAGCATAACTTTTGTACAGTATCGTTGTAAAAAAATGAGAATTTAATTTAAGATATTTCAAAATATAATTTACACAACTGAGAACATCTGTTAATTGCTAGTTTTAAAAATAAAATTATTAAAATATAAGAAAATAAAATTAAAAAAAATTAAAAGTTAAAAAAACAAATTGTATTGATTTCATTATACGTATAGTTGTTATTCAAAATAGAAATGTTGTACCTAAAGCCGTAACCGTAGTAAACACGTATTTACTATTCGTGGTTCACTTCAACCTGTAACGGCTTCTGGATTTTGGCTGTTTATTTAAATTTCTTTTATTTTTAGAATTCTCAGTATATTCGTACAGTATTCGTATCAGTTATTTTAGCCATCACACAGAAGATTTGTTGACTATTTCTACTTAGTCGTTAGCTGTAGGTCAATGCAAATGAAAAACAGTATTAATTGATATTGACGATCTTATTATCTTCAGAAATGTATTAGACACACAATTCTTTCACACAATTATTACGGGTAGAAATTATTGTTTTTATATGGAAATAAAAATTAATTATGTTTTTTTTTAAATACTTTACAAATTTCGTACCTATAAAATAGTTTAGTCTAATTTCATTATGAAATAAAATATTAACCAAAGTAGAAAATTCAAAATTGAATAAATCGAGTAATAAATATATTGTAGTCAAAATAATTAGATGGAAAGTTGAGTTACGTGTCTCATATGTGTGCAATATGATGAAATATAAGTAAATAATATTGTTACTTTTATAATATTGGGAAGTAATTTTAAGGTGTTGTTGAAGCATATACGCGCAAGCAATAAAAAATAAATAATGTATAGTATAGAAAATAAAAATTATGGGAGGAAAGAGCAGATACTTTCGGTCAAGAAGGACAATGACGAATTTACGAGTTTTCGGTTTGACAGTCCAGGCTAGAGGCTTCTTTCAAGAACAATAATTTTCTTGATTTTAATTTAATCACTGCGCAAACAGACACAGTGTTATTATTCGTTTCGCTATATTTTAAAAGATTACTTTTTCCATTACCCTTTCAAATTTCTGTTTGAAATTTATTTGTATTTTTGTTATTTTCCTTTAATCATTATTATAATTTATATGAAAAATATTATTTTACAGAGATGTTAGTGCGCTTATAATTTAAAAGTTAATAAAAGTTAAGAACAAGTTTATTAGAGACATGTTTTCTGTTTACCGACTATCATAACGTTGAAGTTGTACTTACACGGGAGAGGCATAGTCTTTTAAATAATCGTGTTTCTTAGTTACAACTTTGTTTGAAAGTATTTTCCTGGAGTTTTAGTTGAGGACACTTTTTCTGTTTAGACAAGACTCATCGATTTTTAAAACAGGTAGATGGGGAGACAAAGTATTTTTAACAATCGAGGTCCAGAGTAAAATCGTTTTAAAATCATACCAAAAATATTACTTCTTGTAGCGCGGGACATCAGGTCACGGCATGTACGATACATGAACGGATCCGTAAATCCACTTCAACAGCTTTTTAATTTACAAATATTTAATATTAAAGAGGTTTTGTCTAATAAAATGTAGGTAACACGTGAAAATAATAACTGAAAATCCGTAAAACGTCTGTTGTCACAGAAACAGCAGTTTTTTTTAACTGTCATGGCAGTATTATGGACCGTAATATTCGTAGCTTGTGGTACCTTACACAATTTAGGTTAACAATTTATAAAATATTCATAAGTGAGTCTTTATAATACGTTTTCATTTATTATATTATGTTAATTTATATTAAGTTGTTTCGTGAATTGTGAGTAGTTAATATTACTTAATATTAAACTTAAATAAAACAATTTATATTACACATTTATTAACTGAAACTAAAAAAAAAAGTAAACTGAATTAAAAAATATCATTAACATACTTTGATATTATTGTATAAGTACTCGGTCAATGTTTCGAATCACTATGGTTTTAATTTATAAAATATCATTACACTATTCTATCGGAAAAAATTTCCCATCAAAATATTATAGCATTAATTCAAGTTGAAATCGTATACTAGAAATATAAAAACGCTTATCATGGTAAATCCAATACGTTCCTCGATTCTTATTGAATCTAAAACTGAAATAGTCGTACGAGTTTTATTTTAATACTTGTATTTAATATGTACATAGCGATAAGTATAGCGATCATATTAGTGATTAATGTTATTAAAATGTCTTACAAAGAAACACAAAAAAAAAATAAAAAATTAATGACGAAATTTAGCAGTTTGTAGATGCCATTAGATGAAAAACCTATGAAAAATGAATAACTTTTATTCGATCCGTTAAATCAAATATTAAGAAACAAACCACGTTTAAGTCGTAACCATATGGAACAACAAAATGTGAAATATCAACGTTTCAAATGTTTCAATAACATTTGAATTCGTATGTCTAAATCATATGTTGTAAAATTGGTTTAATTAAATCCACTCAAAAGTGAAAAAGTGCTGAAAAAGCTTTTTTAAATAAATAAAGCTTACACGGTAAAAAATTAAAAAATAAAAAGTTATTTTTGATCGTTAAATTCTATACGGTACAAACCAAACGTACAGATTTGCTTTAGAACCGGAAGGGAAACGAACTTAACCAAACGCCCCCACTGTCAGAGTTCTGGTCATTATTATTGTTTCAAAGAATCACTTCTCTCAGTAGATTTTTATTTTTATTTTTCTGTGGTTTCCTTCATGCACTTGTTTTCCTTGCAGATATATTGTCGGTGCTTGCACGTGTTACTGCAGTTCTTCATGGTAGCCAACTACATGTGGATGTTCTGCGAGGGGCTGCATTTGCACATGGCCTTGGTGGTGGTGTTCGTCAACGACGTGTACGCGATGCGATGGTTCTACGCGATCGGCTGGGGTCTGCCGGCCGTGCTGACCGCCTTGTACGTCTCGTGGAGGAGCTATTCCCAGGACACCGAACAGTAAGTGAACGTGCGCGCGTTTCAATCCGACCTAGATCATAATTCGTCGATTACTAAACACCGATTCGACGTTTGATACAATCGTATCACTTCCTGGTGGTGATCGGGGCCAGTACGGGAAACGAAAACACGATACCGACACAATAGATTGACACTAGGTGGAGCGGAATAAAACGCATCGCGGTACAATCAAAAACGCTTTTTTCAATCATTACAACTCGGAACGCTTTGCAACCGGCAATTTTTATTATCTGACGTACGCAAAGTCTCATTTTAATTTCCTCGAAACGGTAATGTTTCCTACGGACGTTCCGCTTTACAGATACTGTTTCGGCACTTATTCGAAACTCGATTCCGCGGTAAATTTCAAGGAGACTCTCATTCCACGCGAGGTGGTTCGTCAAAAGGTAGTTCTGTCCAAATGGAACTCGCCCGTCGCGTCAATCCGATCATCCTGTACGCGCGCACGTCAGATTGCGAATTGTGACGCGGCGCGGAACATAAATGGGACTGAGCTTACGACAAGTGGGCTTGTGGGTGAGTGCGTATTGTTATTGTGTTGTGTATTGTTTACTGCGTGGTGCACTGCAATCTCGTCAAGTGTCGGGGGTAGTTTTGTGTCAAAGGGCTGGACGGGGATCGGTTGCCGAGAGATAAGATTCGCACGGCCGCCGTGAGAATGTCCCTACCACCTGAGCGTACAGATAAAAGCGGTTCGTGCGAGCATTCAATTAAAACGAGTCGCTGTGAAATACGCACTGATATTGTTCACCCGGGATCCGATTCGTTCACGGCGAATGACAGTTGGGGTGGTAATTTGTAATGGATTCGTAGTGCTTCGTCGCGCGTAAAGTCGTGTGCAACGCAACGCATTGCACGAGATTACGGAACATCGACGGTGCCTACTTGGTGCTGATTGGTTTGATATTTGTCGATCAGTCGGAGATGAATGAACGCTGTTCCAAAACAATGGCACGATCGACTTGTGCGGATAAGTCACGCGTGGTAATCGGACAAACAAACCCGAAAAACGAAAAAATCTCCACCGGTCAAGATGAACCAACGACGGAAGTTCGGCCAGGAAAACCAAACTTTAAATATCTATATCAACAAATCTTTAAAATTGTTGTTGTAGCTGCTGTACGAATTGTGCATAGAAACGTTTTCAGAATAACTTTAATTAGCATATTATTACGCCATTTTTTTTTTTTTTTTATTTCCCTCACCAAACAGATTAAAATAACGAATTTTAAAAGCACTTTATGCACTGTATGAATTAACGAATTTTTCATACAGCCAATTTTTACAATTTTTTCATTGACACCACTACGAATCTTTACTAATTTTCAACAATTTATCTCCACACATTTGTAGACATGACTCCTGTACGAAATAGGCCAACAACATAGCAAAATAATAATTAAATTAATTTTAGAATATTATTAAACCAAAAAATAATAATAATCATGTTTTGACATTTAGTTTCTCGCTAGGAAATAAAAATAATACATTTAAATATATGATATTAGGAGACAAAGAATTGGACGGAATCGGTACATATTAAAACAAAATATCTATTAACCTCTTAAACAAAACCAAAAAAGATAAATATATAAAAACTGTTAACGAGAATTATTAACATTCAAGGATAAGTAAAATATTTTCTTCAATAAAAAACTATACAATATTATCGTCTCCCAACACAGTAATATATCATTATTGCCTATACGTTGCGCCGTGTTAGCAATTTTCTATCGATACTTGTTCAACACGTAACTATTCCTTTCGACGATATCGCTATAGTTTTCTAGTCGAACGATAACCGCTAGTTTGACGGTGGAAGTGAAAAATTCCATCACTTCTCTATTTTAACCCACTACCGCTGAGTTCAATATTTTCATGTGAGTACTATTGTCCGCTGAAAACCGTTTTACAAAAACAATACATTACATATATACAATACATATACAAAGATTATATTCTTGCAATATACTTAGATTTTATTGAAACATATAGTTATATAGACGACATGTGTTCTGAGCTTACAAAAATTATACGAATTTTTCGCAAGAGCTTAAAACTACGACAAAAGATATTTTACATAGGCGATAAAAACGTTAATGTATACAAACCGCACAAAATTTACATAAATGATTGAATAATAGTAGATTTATAAATATGATTACATTCGTAGACATTACAATAAATAGTATATTATTATTAAATGTTAATATATTATTCGAAGAAAAATTATAGCCTGGATGTAGGAAAAATTCGAAGACGTCGAACGGTATAAAATTTTGTTTTATACAGGAAATTTAGGCCCGGCATAGGGGTAGGTAACGTAGGCTCACACCTAGGTCGGCATTTTTCCCAGGTAATTTTTATGTATAAGAAAAATATTTGATGTGATATTTACTTGTAAGGGGTGGCAAGACTAAATTTTGCCTAAGTGTGTTTAAACATTTGAACCGGGCCTGATCGTATTCTAAAACTATTATGCACGGACACGAAAAATATCTATTCCGTGGCTTGAATAAAGAATTGCCATTTAGTTAATTTCTGTGAAAACAAATATTTGGATCATCGTATACAGTAAAACGATTTTATTTTTTTGTGTGTGTCATTATAGTTGCGTATCTCAATTATTGTTAGTACGAGTTAAGAGTTCGTACAGAGCCTCTTCTGTTGTCTGTTGAACAGCGGAAAAAAGTACAAGTTAGGGAAAGTAAATTACATGATATTCGCAATATTTCAAACAACCGTTAAATACTTGATTGTCCACAAATTATGTAGAATGAGGTTTTTCGACCGAATTAACAGTATCGTTTATTTGAGATTAGTTTTTAAAAAATAAAATCTTACCACAAAACACAATTTACAATTTAGTACGATTAATTTATTATCATGAACGTAGCGTTGTGTTTTGTATTTTATTTATTTATTTTTTGTTAAAGTGTTTCGAATATACGCGGTTGACGGTATTAATAAAACGCTTTATTCTCGACCAGTGATATGGTTCGCAAATAAATGAAATAAAAATTGTACGATTCACATTGAGATAAAATATCGTGCCCAATGTGCTGCTATTAAACGTCTAATTAAAATTGTATATGATTTCAACATCAACAAAAACGCACTCTGACCGACAGTTTTTTCTCCTAAGCTACAACCGAAACGCGAATGTAAACTGAATAATTTACGAGATGCAAAATCGAGCGCGTCGTTACAACGCTGTGGAAACGAAACAAGTTTACCGACTGACCTTTTCCACTGGATTTCTGGATGTGGTCCGAACGGGATAAATTATGTACTGCAGTCGGACGTCCGAGAGAGTAAAAAAAAAAAAAACTTGACATGCTCGCGAGCAGGTACAATAGTAGATGTATTTAATTTGCGTAATGTTTGCTCGATGAAAATGCGCGAACGCTGAGACGTTTTTAACTCCATGGTTTCACACTACTCTATGAACAGCATTCGGTTATCCTAATATTTTTCAACAAGTTGAAATTTACAGAAATATTTGTAAAAAAAATATCGTTTGCCGTCAGCCGTGTACGTTTTTGTTCAAAAAATTGCATTTGATTTGCATAATTGTATGCATACGAGTGTGTATGTGTTTCTCTATATGTGCATTTATGTGGGTGCGTGCAAAACTGTATAGCACTTATACAGTTAAATGTGCGTTCAAACAAAAGTGTAGGCCTGCGCATACTAGCCGAGATTAGAAATAACATATGACAAAATAACCATAACTTAAAAATAGACAATAACTTTTCACACAGGAATAATAGAGATTCATTGGAAAATATTCACGAAGCAAACAACCGCCTTATTTTTCACTAAATCCCAGTGTATATCCCCTTCTATGATTATTATATTTGTGTGTGCGTGCGTATGTGCGTGCGCGTGTCCTTTTTGTATGTGTCACTTGGTCCCGTGGTCAGGTTAGGTTAGAGGGTAGGCAGACAGCGAGAACGATCCGTTTCACACGAACAGCGATAGAAGTGTGACGATTATACGCGTCGTATAAATCGGGTCAGAGCTCGTTTCTAACGTCACGTTTAATCGTCGGCTTTTTCGGAAAATTAAAACCTTCCGAATCGGAGGATTCTACCCTCGTCCTGTTCTCCAGCAACTCGTTCACATGGTTCGACATCGTACCGATCGCAGTTTAAACCCAATTTCACATCGAAGAAATATAAATCGTGTCATCTATCGACCAACACTGAGCGCATGTATAGTACAACGAGCTTCGCGTGATCAAACTTCATCAACTATACATCAACGCGATCTACCCATAGAAGAAGTACCGAAATAACAACGGAGTACCTATACTCGGAACCGTTATTTTTCGAATAAAATTTTCCCAATACAAAAAAAAACGAATGAACAATAATAATTATAATAATAAAATGCAATATCTAAATAAAATAACGCGCACAACACGTTTTCTCGAAATTTAAATTTCGAGTTGAACTCAATCGATGAAATATGTACGAGATGTCACTACTTTTGTAGCTGCATTTGACAAATATAATCTTTACAAATTTGAAGTGTATTTTTGCGTACTCGAAACCATATCGACTCGCGTTGGTTCAATTCTATGTAAATGGTCGTTTTATAGGATTTTTCGTTTTCTTTTCAAAACTGCATATCAGCGTGTATTGATAATTCAATTAAACCGCTTTCCTATTTTCTCTACATAAACCATGTAAATATCATACATAACATCAAGTTGTATGTACATGAGTTTAAGTGCATGAACTTACACGTGCTTGTATGTATTTGTTATTGAATAGCACGAGCACGTTTAAAAACCGATCGAACATCAATGTACTAACACAAATCGAAATGAAAATATACGCTTGTACGGTAACAATGTATGTAAATAATCCATCGTACAACTGACTTATCGCGTTGGTCATGACAAACGTCATAAAATGTTTCTATTTTCCCATTAAGATATTCTATGCGTTAAAACGGTTCAACAAAACGTTATTCCTCTATATTCACTTCGCTATTGCACAGATATTGTCCACAAAATGTTTAGTGTTTGTATTCTCATCGTTCTATACAATGCGTTTTATGTTATAAGAAACATTTGCCGTAGAAAACCTCCGTAGCATAAGACATTGACCACTGGCCAGAGGACCGGTGGATGCGTACTATGTTGGGGTAAAAGAAACCGAACTTTTGTGTATTACTTCGGCTATTACGGATTATTGTACACGTACAAAAATCGAGTGCAACACAAATGTCATGATTATCCAGAACAATATAGGTCGTTTAATATTATTTCTTGGGCGAAAATGTATCACTGAAAAATAGAATCGACAAGAAAACTTCTTTAAATTTAAATGCAACGTCCTCGTGTAAGCAATGGTACACGTGAGGTGCAAAAAAAAAACAAATTACACATATATAATTATATAAATAGCGATAACGGTATTCAGACATTAAAAAACCGATGACGTTGTTGCATTATTTGCAGGTGTTGGATGCACGAGAGCCACAGCCAGTGGGTGCTGACTGTGCCGGTGTTCGCGTCCATACTGACCAGCCTGTTGTTCCTGATGAACGTCATGCGAGTGCTGCTCACCAAACTGCACCGGAACTCCGCGAACCCCGCGCCCATCGGCGTCCGGAAAGCGGTAAGGGCCGCGCTGATCCTAGTCCCTTTGTTCGGCATACACTACATACTCATCCCGTACCGGCCAGCGCACAAGACGACCGTGGAAATAGCCTATCAGATATTCTCGGCGATACTGGTGTCCACCCAAGTGAGTACTCCTGAGTAAAACCACTAAGTCGGCGGCGTGACCGAAATGTGACCGCTGCCGAGCGTCTGGTCAACTAACCCATGTTCGTTTGGTCGCAGGGCCTGTGCGTGTCCGTGCTGTTCTGTTTTGCCAACGTGGACGTGCACGGAGCGTTCCACAAGTACATCCGGAGGATCAAGCGAAGGGGTACCACGCACACCAACGTGACGGGCACCACGCAGCCGGTTCAGTCGCAGGTCAAAGACGCCGTCGTTTGAACGTTTGGCGTGGCTGCTGCACGAGACGATAAAATAAATGATATATTATTACGTTGTAAAGTATAATAATAATGAAAACTGAAAAAAAAGGAAGTAGAAATAGGAAAAAGAAAAAACAGTGCGTAAACGCGTTTGTGCTTGCGTGCGTCTAAAGTTGAACGTTTTGTAAACACTCGGCCGAATCCTTTCGTGGCAACACCTGTATGCTTCCTGTCCTCTGAAAAATGTAACAGATAATAATAGATTAGGGGAAAAGAAAAAAAAAAAGTGAAATTCGAAACCGATCACCTCGTCGAGCACGAGCAGTGTGACGTACCTGGGTCTGTTGGTCTTCGGTCACGAGCAGCCTGGGATGATGTTGCGGCGAAATGGATGTAACTTTCAAGCACGGGTTCCACGACCGATTCTTGTTGATCTTGCAGTGTTTCCACCGTTTCTTGACCTCCGACAACACCTGCGCGTGTATCGAGCGACATAGTATACCGTACGTGTCATTATTAATATTATTATTCTTATTGTAATTATTGTTATTGTTAAAACGTTCGTGCTGAACGATTCGCGAGGCGGCTGCCCGCACCTACCTCTCCGTTGCAGAAGCAAAACAGCAGCGCGACGCACAGACCCTGGCACGAGGCAACCACCGCGGACGTGACCTGGTACACAGGCTCCCACGGCGTGCCGGGCTCCGGTCGGAATGGCGTGACGATGTACTGGAGGCCGAGCAAAGGGATCAGGATGAGCGTGGCCCGGACCGCCTTGCCGGTCCTGCTGGACGACGCGGGCACCTTGTCGTAGCTGTCCACGCTGCTGTTGTTCCTCTTGAAGCTGCCGGACAACAGACGATAACGTTGTAATTGTGTGTAATGGGTCGCACGCGCGTTAATTTTGGTCCCCGGTCCGGGTACCGCGGCCGACTGGGTCGCAACGCACACACGACCGATCCGCCGACCGGCCACGTACCGTATCGCGGGTACCGCGTCCGACTGTTACCTGGACCGGACTTTCGACGGTATACACACCTCCTTAGGCTGAACGACTGCGCCCGTTCTCTGGTCGCCACGTGCTTCGGGCTGGCCATGGTGATCTGCCGGGCGTGCAGTTTGACCAACAGCAGCCTGACGATGTTGATCAGAAACACCAGGTTGGCCAACATCGACACGCAAACCGGTCCCGACAGTATCCAAGAGTACAGCGATTCGTGTATCCAACAACTGAAATCACAAAACCCCTTCGATTGGTCCGTGTTCGATGTCGATGTTTGTTCGACGCACGTTTGATTGCGTTTGGTTTATAAAATTATTGTTACCGTTTTCGTCCCAGAACACCGAAACCAAAGATAAAAATGTCTTTTTATTTTCTTTTATGCGCCACCAGTTCGCTCTTTTCCATTTTTTTTTTTTTTATTTTTTTTTTATATAGTTTATGTTTAGAAATTATATTGAGATTTTTTAAAACCTAATATTTATATATTTAAATAATTAAGAACAATTGAAACGAAATAAAACCAAAGTTCTAAAGTAAATGCATTTTTTTCAACTTAATATAATCTGATATTTATATTTTGTACAGTAAATGTAATTTGTAAGTTTATACTATATCGGTAACTAAAAAATGAATCATAAATATAAAGATATGTTTCCTTTTTTGATTTAATTTTTACTTTCTTTAGTTGATATCAGCATACACAGCACGCACTAAAAATTTATATTTTTACATTTGTTAAACCATTGTTTGATGGTTTTTTTTAATTTTTTTTTTTTTATTATTATTAATTCACTAATGGTCTAAATGTAATTTATTTTGTGGTTAATTTTTTCGATGTAAATTCAATTGATATAGTCTAATTAATATTGTAGTTATTACAAAAGTATTGAATTAAATTTAAATATTGTTACGGGCAATATACAATATAAAAAAGAAAAAAATACACACCACAAACCATGGTTTCTATTGCACTTTATTTGGCCGATTCCCTTTGACAGTTATACTTTAATATACTACGAAATATTAATACATCGAAATCCGCAGCCGGAAAAATTTCGTTTTCTTTCGTTCAGCTTATACGAATTTAAAACTGTTTCGATTCGTTATTTGATGAGTATTTCATATCTGGGTACAGGAACATGTTTAATTTATTACATTTCTACATGGATAAACAGACATTTCGATAAATATTTTAATAAAATTGATATTGCAACATTAAGCATTGTGAACAATGCTTAATGGACATGAATCTAATTGTTCAGTTCGAAATTCATAAAATATTTTATGTGTAGGTTAATTTTAAATTATTTCAGTGTGTCAAATAATTTTATTTTATACGTATTCTGTATACCGAACGGTATTATTTTAAGTACGTAGATCGATGTATGTAAAAATATACTTTTCATTTTTATTTATGTAATTAACTTATTCGCGGGTGTTTTCCAGTGTTAAATATTGTAATATAACAAATGCATTATTCAGTAGCGTAGCAAACTACAACAAACTTAACAGATTATTAACACGGGAGCATATGAGTATATTTTACGTATAATAAAATTAAATTAAAAACAAATATCAGTTGATAGAGTTTCAAATTTATTCATCTAGTATTGAAATGTTTGTTAGTGTTAAAAAAATGTTCGGTTTTTTGAAGAAAAAAAAACAATGATTTTTCGAGTTGTTGCAGTTTTTAATTGGATTCGTAGCATGTATTATTTTTTTTAACATAAGAGTGTCGAAACATAAACAATATGTATTTGCCGAATAATACTATATGCATATAAATAAATATTTCTGGCAAAATGATTATATATTACGTACTTATTAATAATTATAAATAATTACTATTATAAGTGTATCATAAACTAATTATTAAACTCATGTAAGAACAAAAATCTGATTGTTTGTATATTTTTTTTTTTATTAGCTAAATAGAATTATTATATTTAGAGCATTAAATGTACAATTATTTTTAATAAAATAATGTGTGTTGAAGTACTTACTTATGAGTGGTAATAATTTGAATAAATACAATTAAACAATTATAAAGTTTACCATTTAAATGTCGTTTCATACATTAAACATCACACAAAACACCTACCTACACGCGTGCACATTACACGTGTTATTATATTAATTTATACCTCAAGAAATCAGAAATTTGACATCAATACTGTTAAACGAGATGACATTAGCATATATTTTTCTGGTAATTACATACGAGTAACTTGTGCAACATCTTACAGCGCACGTTCTGAAGTCAAATACAAAGTCTTGACATTTGATGAAAAATAATTTATGTAATGTTAATTCATTTTTTCACTCCCGACGATATATTTTATAGGCTAATTGTATCGCGTTCAGTCATTTAAGGATGAACTTTTGTAATGTAAATTAATGTACGGTATTGAATCATAAAACACTATAGTTCCTCGTGATTTATAACCACTCAATTTTAGTTATATTTTCACTAATCATATTTTTAAACGCAATCCGTTATAAATAAAAACTGCGGTTTGAATTCGTTAATACCCCTGTACTTGTTATCACACCCGTTCATTAAAATTGTATCAAATATTTCGCAATCGACATGAATCAAGTTTTGCATACATTCAGTGACGTAATTAGGAATTGGTTCTGCGATAGGATATTAGTTTATATTTAATCATTATAGTGGAGGGCTATGCCCCCCCCCCTTTAGTCATTAAGTTTCATAGATCACAATATTCACTATTTACTGTTAACTATTTACTATTAACTATATACTTTTAAATTAACATGGGTATGTCATAATGAGTATATAGAAATTAGAAATGCATAAATATATTAAAGTTTTAATTATTTTACAAAAAATTTTTTACCACTTTGCTAGGTTGGTATTCGTCTAAATAATATTTTAAACTCTCTTCTTGAACGACTTGATCAGTTTATTTAACTTTTTAAAAAAAAAAATTGAAAGAAAGGCAGACTGCCTTTTAATTTTAAATATTTTATTAAGACTATTAGTTATCGGTTGTTTAAGACAGTTATAATTTAAAGACAATAATTATAATATAATAAGTATTTTAACTTTTATTGCTGTTATAAAATAACTGATAATTGACATTAGTTAGTGTTGCTCATGTTTAGTAAAAATTTTCAAAAATTGCCCTTATATCATAGAATAGATCATATTTAAAATAATATTATGTGTTTCTATAAATAAAGGCATATAATTTAGCCAATATAATACTCTATGATTTAGCCGGTTCAAAATGATAAGAAATTAACAATAGTCGTTAATTTTAAGTTTTTATTAGTTTTATCTTTTAACTATGATAATGTCCATGAATTTTTAATTCTCACAATAAAATGAAAATCTTAAAATCATTTAAAGCCAAGTGCTTACGGCAATTTAATAATGAATATTTTTCTTAAAAAAAGCTCTGAGGGAATATATCCCCATATCCTCCTCATAATTACGCCACTGCATACATAATTATCTCAAATAGTATCCGTACGATCGGCTAGAACTACTCGTGCTCCTAACCCCAGTGGTTGACTTTGATGTATACGTTTTGCAATAGTAGTAAGTTGTAAAGTCGTTTTAGTTGACAAGTACAATGAATGCGAAGCAAATTTCATAAAGTTATCGACTAAAGCTCGATTACGCGTCATCATTAATATTTAAACATTTTGTTTGGTTTGCTTAGACAAATGTGAATTTTGTTTTTCTCGTTGTATGGATTGTCTTCAAACAGTAATTAACATATTTTGTTCGAAGAGTATTTCGTTCTTACATGCGAGAGAACATTTTTTTATCATTCAAATGTTATATTTTAACAGGCCGTAAAAAAGAGACTGCGTTTGATTTATCCTCAGAAAAACTCGGGGAAACATCAATGAGATAAAAGCATATTATAAAGCGAGACCACTCGACTACGCCAGATACCGGATAACATCACGGAAACCTGTCTGAGATGGACATTTTAATAGGTCTCGTCACGAATCGTACTCCGCAGCTAATGCCAAGAGCATGTCTAAAACGGAATACTTTTTTTTTAGATCTGTTCGGCTTCCAAGAGGCCAAAATAGGCTATCTTTACGTCGTGTTGACTTTCGAGATTTTTAGCTACCGTAAACATACCCGTCCAAAATGTCCTTTTCGGATTTCCAGTTTTATTTTTTTCAACTCGAGACCACGTTCCAAGCGTAACGCCCACGGCGCGGTAGTGCTTTATCCTATAGAGCAGAAATTCTCGACCACTGCGTCACGTCACACTGATGTGTCGTGGGATAAGTCAAAGTGTGTCTTAAAATATATTAAATAACTTAAAATATGCATTGATATTTGATATAACGATAAGGAATTACGTTTGGAAATAATTTGAAAATTATGAATTAAAGAGTTCGGTTTGATTATTTCTTATAAAAATAAAATATTAATATGTACACAAGTATATATTGTATTGAGAATAAGATTTTTGTTTGACCTTTACTTTATCTTTTCATGGTGTGTCGCAAAGTATGAAATATTTTAATGATGTGTCTCCTTAATACAAAAATTGAAAAACACTGCTATGGAATGTGTACAGAATCGGTACACTTGATGTAGGCGCACGTGAGTATTGCTTTTTACATGACACTACGTAGCATTATGTCGGACGAACACTAAATTCGCACTGGTGCAATTGAAATTGTACGAGGGAAACTGTACGTTATCGGTGATCGTATACTTTGGTGTTTTCTGTGTCGGTGTTTGCGAGGTGATTTATTTTTTCCTGCGTTATTGTTTCCCCCTCCCCCCTCCACCACTTTCATCGCTGGATTTCCGACAAAGACGTGACCGACCGTTTGTAAATTGTTCACATCCCAACACGTCGGCGTGCACGTAACGATACGTTTGTGGTTGATGAAGTTAATAAATCGAATGACTTGGAAGAAACGTTGCAGTAGCCACGCCGAACGTTACTACGGATGCGCAGGAAAAAATAAATGTTGATATTGTGCACATACGTCCGACAGTGAAAAGTTCATAGTTGAAACCGCATACAATGCACACTTATGTAACGTAATACCCTTAACGTAATACCGTATAACGCGTAACACTACGTATGCAAAAATATTATGTACATCAACGCCTATTTTATGGCTTTTCGGTATTGTGCACCTGCGTAAGGCGTAGGTTCTTATCACAACGTTTCCATGCTCGTTTTTTTTTTTTTTTTTTTATGTACACAATATCAATATTTTTATGATTACTAAATCTTTTTATTCGCGAGAAACGCTCTCGGTGGCAGCACAGTGGCGTACGGTATTTCATAAATTTAGTTTACGCATTCCCTTCGCGCGTACCCGACGGGATACCATGTGAAAACTATCTGACACGGATAATCTTATTATCTCATAATCTCATTATGAGACCGAAAACGTATGTCTGGATTATACGTTCTTCGTACATCGCTGACCTGGCGCTAGGATCAAGGGGTCACGAGACTTGGTGATGTTTCGCATTATACAGGACCCAATTTTCGTCCGGTTGAATAGTATGAAAATTGTTGCGGAAGCGAATCGTGGTCGTGAATAAATCAGAACTTCAATTTGAACGTACGATTCGTGTCCATTGATGAACACCACTAGTCAGGACAACGGGAAATCAGCCGAGTAACTTCGATGCATACGTGCGGTATGCCGCTTTCAGTCGCACACATGCGGTCGATGCACGACATTCTATTCGGAAACGATCGACAATTCAATAACATCGTCACGCACATCCGATTAAATGCCATGAAATACATCTGTACTACGAATCATTTATGCAACAGACTTCAGGGACCGACGACTGTCATTGTAAATGTGTGCAGGATAAATGACGAATATAAACCATAGGAATTTCAGCAAGGAGATTTTCAGAAAAGCCGCTCGTACAGTGGCACGTATCAACACGCTGATTTATATTACAATGCTTCACTCCGATGATCACAATAGCCGGCGAGAAGTGTAGCGGATGATGAGCGACGCATGTAAGAGGGAAAAAAGTAATATTTCAAACAAATTCTAAAAAACAATGGACACGCATTGAAAACATCAACAAAGCCATTAAAGGAGCAAAAACTAAATACAAAAAACGATATTTTGTACTTATTATTAATGAAGATGAGTGTAACGAGAAAAGAGAATAATAGATACTATTATCATATTATTTTATTTTAGGAGTATATATTATATATAATATAATTGCAAAAATATAAATATTACCCCAAAGCCTTATATATTACACTTCAGAATATTAAAATTGCATAGTCTGCGTAACAGAAAGTTCCATGTTCAAGTGTACCTAATCGTATATTGAACAAACAGGAAGAGCAATTTGAATACGAACAGAAAATAAAAAACGGAAAAAAACTGTTGACTATGAAAAATAATGTAAAAATCATTAGTAGCGATGGAATACGCAAAACGAAAAAATACACATCGATGTGATTGATATCAGAATATTAAATAAAAAAGCAAATTATGAAGGAACGAATGATGAAAGAAGCAATGGGAATCGAAAAATGCCCAGAAAACTGTAATAAAGTATATGGATTGGAAATAAATAATTCATTAAAACCAATTATCTGTTAAATAAAAAAAAAGAACTAAAGACGAAAAGAAAACCATTGAATAAATTGTAATAACATAAATAAGTTGGACGAAGACCGCTACGAAAGAAATCGTAGAATTCGAAAGCCTATTTTATGTGTACCTATATAAAAAGAAAAAAATTAAATGTAAATATACATATATATCGCCGCATATTTCTAGTGATCAAGGCGATATCGAAAACAAACAAGAGAGAAAGTGTTCGACGGATGAAATCACCAAAAAATAACAATGGAAACTTTCGGACGGAACCTCCCATCACCAATATTATGAAATATTAAAATATACGAAAACGAATAAAGCAAAATGTTCGTAACAACGATGTAGTGATCATACATCTCAGCGCACTACCAAAAACAATCACACACATAAGTTTATATGTATGCATATAATGTCAATATTATCGTTGGTATTAAGTAGAAGAACAAACCGTAGTAAAAAAAAAAAAAAAAAAAATAGCAATATTTTAATCGGATTGCGCATTACGCTTGTTGCGCACAAGCTCGACGATATAATCGAAAACTTTCTACATATGTTTAATACCACCGTCGCATTAATGTATGTTCATTGTTACTACTGCATTTTTCTCTTCTCGTTTTCTCGTTTAATCAATAATCGCCAATTATAGCTTTTGGTAACTCGTTTTTTGATAGCGAACTCGGAACACAATATATTATTATTGTAACGTTCCCGCGTGCGCGCAGTCCTCCTGAACGACACGCAGAGTGCGAAACGCAGTACCACGAATATTATATATTTTCAACATCTATATCGATATATAGTTATAGTTTCTATATAGTTTCAATATCGGTCTTACAACTTTAAGGTTAATACATTTGATACGATTGTGTTTTTGTTTCTTATTATTATTCGATATAGATCGTAGGTTTTTTAAAATAAAAAATAACAAACAAATAGGATACGATTGAACTAATAAGCTAATTTTACGTGTAAGACGTGATAAAAAAGTTGTAGATATACTCATTACATACACACTTTTATCTAGATAAAAATTATTTTGGTACTTCTTTATACTTGGCATAAACTATGTAGTGGCATAAGTGCATAACCAGAATTCTCACAATAAGCGATCACTAAATTAAATAACACATAATATTTAGCATTGCCTGTATATTAAACAGTCTTAGGAGAAGTTCGGTCCCCCTGATAATAAAATACTTCACTAGAACGATAAATATAAGGATTTTTCTATACAATTAATCTTCTCTTTTAACCATTTGTAGACTTGCGGGACCTTAAAATCGTGGTGAAAAAAAATTATATAAAATAGTAAAATAGTACATTTATTTTATAACGCTGGTAAAACCTGACGGTACTTCTTAGTCCCATATATAATCAAAAAAAAAAAGAACCGGATGGGCCTCGCTCTGCTGTACAGTTGGGGGTGGAGTGCACCTCGTTTATAGGATAGGTCATTATTACAATGGATTTGTTAAATTTGAATGCAATGATAGATATCATTGTATACGAATAACGATTCTGAACGGAGTTAATATGTTTTTCTAGGATATAATACATTGTTATTTATAAATATTATAAAAAGTATATTTTATTTTGAAACGATAAATATATTTTTCAATTAGGATGGGTTGGCAGTTGCATACAGCGACATAGTTAAATTATTTAAAAATAATGCATGTAGTTATTATAATAATACCATATATTAACATATAGCATCAATTTTAATATTTATATATGTGATATCGTATAATGTATGTTGGTCATTACACATGTTGACGACGTTTACGTTGATACTTGATTGCGACTTTTAAAATTAACAATGGATTTATGTAATTGATAAATTAAATAATTTCAACATCTCCAAAATTTTTTAGTTACGATAAGTTTAACTCATTATAAACCTTGTATTAAATTTTCAAGAGTTTTCGGTCTGCCAATTAAATTTGATAGATGTTTAAAAACAAAAATTTTACAAAAATAAAAAATTTAAATTGTCTATAAATAAGTCAAAATATGTCAAAATACTTTGAAAACTTAACCATGCATATAGAATGCCAATATAAAGATTTGGTGAATATTTCAAGTTGTAGCGATTTTTGGTTTTTGAGTTAGAGCATTTTAAAAAAATGTAATTTGTAAAAACGTGATTTTGCGTAAAATTTCCCGTTTTTTCGTAATTTTTTTATCGTTTTTTTTTCGATTTTTTTAAAAAGTATTGAAAAAGTTGGATTTTTGACTAGCCAAAGTACCATCTACATTCACTTTCCTTTCAGAAAAGTTGCTGTATAAACAAATCGAAGCATTTTTACTGCCAAAAAAGGTGTCGTCAGACACAAAAAAAAAATAAAAAAAAATTAAAAATTAAAAAAAAAAAACACACATCATTGTAAAACCAATAGATTCCATCACTCCGTTCAGAATCTAATAATATATTAACATCATTACTATCGTACGTTATCGGTGTTTTTATCAGTGTTGCAATTGTGGATTACGCGTTCACGTGATTCTTGAAAAGTTCTGATGAAAATCACAATTATTAATTAATTTTGGAAGTAATGATGCACTTATGTTTTGTTAAAATTAAAAATATCGGTGCATATATTACTTAAACTAATGATTTTATGTTCTAAAATTAATGCTTTTATTCAAATTCAATAAATATACTTAATATGTACCAGGTACATTGTATCTATTAGCTACTTATTAGTCAAATAAAAAACACTGTAAAATACAACTGTTTTAAAACAGCAGACGATCAAAATCAACTAATAAGTAATAACCTGCAGGAATATTAAAATAATAAATGGAAATAACACAACAGCCAACAATAATTGACTACCGACTTTCAAGATTTATTTTATACTTTGTGAGTGCCTTAATTTGTTCTATATATCTTCTGTTACATTAAATTATTATAGATTTTGATTTTGAATATAAAATTTAAAAATGTATACAGCATAATATTATAAAAGCACAGACGCATAAAAAATAATAAAAATCATAAATAAGATGTCCCATAGATTTTAATCTAGATAAGATAATAGATAATGAAACTTTCGTCTGGATAATTATGTATATAAATTTATCTAAATTAATCCAAAACTGATTATAATAATACACAACAATAATAAAAACATTATATAATTACGTAAATGGACAGACGATCCTGGTACTCAACAATGCAACCTTCAATCGTACAGACCCGCAGTTGGAACAGTGTTTACAACATCACAAAAATTGTTTTTAAAATTTTGTATACAAAATCGTATTTAATACGATGACGACGCGATCCCGCCATATACCGTGTGGTATAAAATAATACAGCGTCAATAAGGTATACGTATAAATCCATATATAATTTCATAATAACTGTATTGATACACCGGCTTCTGTATTGCGCAAACCAAAGCGACAACCGATACATTTGCTATCGTGAGACGATAACTGGTAATTACAACTATTGCCGGTGTATATTATTATCTTATGAAGCTATAAAACGATTATTATTATAATGGTCATAGCGATTGATTACCGAAAGTTTTATGAAAATCACAATTTCACAGACTATTTTATTTTGAAAGATTATAAATTTCCAACATATTCCTTCGAAAAATGTAATTAATTTATACAATGTTTGTTCTAGATTCCGACTTACGAGATCTGTTCAATGTTTCATCTAAAAGTTTGCGTGATAAAGCACAGGTATTTTATTTAATAAAATATTGATTATTCAACATTTTGTTTTAACGCCGTTCACCAATTTTTGTATTTGAGTAGATACGAAAAGACAAAAGTAAATGTTCGATCGACTTTACGGTCGACATCCACGTAATAGTATTTTAAACGTAGCGATAATAATGCGATTTTAAGAGATTCAATTTACTCAAAGTAAGGAAAAATTGACATAATTTACTGAGAGTAAAACAAGCAATCGATTTTGCTAAGATTTAAACATAAACGGAAACTGCACAATATATCGTGCAACTATAAATCGCTAAATACTAAAATCTCAATATCATGTAAATCATCACAATAATATTTCTAAGTTCTTGATTTTCTGAAAGATGAATTTTCCTTGACCATCGTGTAGCACTAATTAAAACTCGATAATTTCTCGAAGCCTCAATCTTGTGAATTTTTCTTTGTTTCAATTTGAAAATTTGAGGTGGTATCAAAAATCCATTGTAATACACGGTAAGCGGAACCTGATGAAATTTAATAATATGTATTTACTAATTTTAAGAACGAAATCTTTCACGTCATATTTAAAGTACAGCTTTCTTTGGGTTTGTTTACTGTTTACACAATCCTATTTAAAAATAAATCTTTCGCCGGAAAAATTATTTATTTTAATCAAATGACATAAATTATTATAATTAGTAGACATTTATTCCTAACAGTTTCATACCATATTAGATCAAAATTCATTAATCTAATTATATACATTTATTGTTAAAAAAAAAATAACAATAATAAGGTATCACGATATTTCCAAAGTACATATAAGATACAATATTAGATACTTGACAAAGTAAAAAATTTATTTATTTTTCAAAATAAATATTTTTTATTTTAACGTTTTGTCAATACTGAATTCTCAATAGTGTAGGGAATAGATAACTAATAATTTATCTAGATAAAGATAAAGATGACTATACTAATTCTTATCTAGATATATATATATATATATATAGATAGTTCTACTGAATTTCATCTAGATAAAGATAAAAATAAGCACATTTTTATCTAGATAAATATGAGATAATTTCATGTTTGATTTTGAAAAAATTCAGGATACTACAACCTACAGATATTAGGTAAAAAAGTTCATAATTAAAAACATTTTAAAATAAATATAATTTTTTAAACTCATTACAAACATTAATAAACATAAAATATTAAATATTTTTTTTTGAAATAAACTTCTTAAGAAGATTGTCATTATGTCAGTTATTATCTGTGTAATAGGTATATGATATACAGAAAAATGTAAAAATGAAAATATAAAAATATTTTAAATTTTCAAATTTTATATTTATTCCATTTAAATAAATTATCTAGATTGGTACTCATAGATAACAGGATTTTTATTTAGACGAAGATAAAAATAACTGAGTATAAATTTATCTAGATAAGATAAAATATAAATAATTTTTATCTTGATAACTTAACGATCACGGGCAACTTATCTAGATACATTTATCTAGATATTTCCCAACACTGATTCTCAATTTACTTCTAAGAAATATTTGTTTTTATCTCTTGATTATTTGTTGTTTTTACGAAGAAAATACTAAACAAAACTTGAAACAATGTTAATTCCTTTCAGACAAATGTTCATATTTGAATTTATAATTGTATGCAAGACTTATATATTTGATATCAAAACCCCGGAAGATTCAAACAAAACTTGTATTTGTAAAGTATTTCGAATTTCAAATTCGATAAAATGTAATGTTTTCAAAAAAATATTGACCATAGTTCTTTGAACATACGCACGTATTTATTCATACTTCGAAACTGAATAAAAACTTGATAATGCCATTTTAACCATAAAAAATGCATGATTTGTACAATGTTTGGGACCGTAAAAATAGGCAACTACGTGTTTACCGTTACTGGCAGTAAAGTAAACTAATACTCACGAGATTTCTACTATATACTTTACCTGTTTGTATAAAATGTTCAACTTTAAAAACAATTTGTTTGTAAATTTTGCTTTCCAAAATAATTCGACTCAATATCGTTTTCAGTATAATAGTTTATTATTAATTAAACGATTATTTGAAAATTAAATTTTATATAGCTGTAGCACACAGGCCCGAAACAATAACCAAACCAAACGAGACGCACACAAATTACTCTCAACGAACAACACATTTTATCAATCTACACACACTGACAATACAAATACGGATGCTCAGAATGCGAATAAAAATTTAAAAAAAAAACCGTGAAACTTATGGATATCATCGAATCCTATCCTATAAGTTATAAACAATGATCACGAAAAGCGGAAGAAATAGCACCTACTCGTATATCGCCGCAATTATCGACTATTCTTCCCCTCTCAGATCGTACACGACACAGCGTTAGACATAGGAAAAAGAGGTCGACACAATCACCAAACTATGCACGGGTCACGAATGATACATAAAAATTGCTGCGTGTATCTACTCCGTCTTCGACTGCAGTATTGAAAGAGACGTCGCAATAGGGAAATGTTATCGGATGAATCGTGCGAAATAACGACGAAGTCGAGGGCCTTGCATCCGAGTTGAATGCTGAACATCTCCAGACGGTAATGAAATGTTGCACGGTGTCTAATAGACGAGTGTAACTGAGACAAGTTGGGTACAATGTTTACCCGACCATTTAAACAGACTTAGTACAGCGTATAATACATTTTTAACGCCAAGTATTACACATTACTTCTGTACTGTCAAAGCATTGTAATATGTGTTTTAACGGTTTTTCATTTGTATAATTATTATTTTTGTAAAATTTAAAATTTAAATTTTGACTTACATTGTCTCTCAGGCCTCTCAGGTGTTTCACAGTACCTCATTTAAAGATTTGATAAGAGATGAATGTTTTGTCAACCGTACGAGTATAACACTACATTTATTATTTCTTTCGTTTATATAATTGATTAGTTAAACGATCACGGTTCTGCCGTGGTAAGAAAACATTTTGAGTTTTAATAAAAAAAATTATCTCGCAGTTACGCTAATAATTGTATCGGTTTGCACAATTCATGCGAGTGTACACGGACGGAACCTGGTCACATCGAATACGACCGCGAACGGTAAACGACGAATGGTGCAATACACACGTCGCGCAAGTGCGCACTGTTTACCCGCGACGATTAAACGCGCCGTAACGCAATATTTGGAAACGATATTTGGAAGTACGTTGGAAAGCGTAGCACGCAGTGTGACACGTGCGTTGCGGACCCGGAAATCGTATTTTTCCGTCCGCGTGTTGACGCGTTTTTACACTGTGTTGCAGAGGCGGCTGTCCTTTTCGTTCACGTACTTACACGTCTGTTTGCGGCGAGGAAATTTAATATTGATCTAACGATCCGTTCGCGTTTTATGGGCCGATCGTGAGTTATTTATTGACTGTTACATTTCCGAGGATGGAAATAAAACCGTAGTAAATAAACGCGTAAATAATAATGTCGGGCGTTTTATACGACGAAAGAATTCCGATGAAGCTTAAAGGTTAACTTTGCAGGAGTGTAATGAGACCAGTTATGTTATACGGTTCGGAGTGATCGACAGAAAAATGGAACGAAATATGAGTGTTGCGGAAATGGTAACGGTTAGATGGAAGAGTGGAGTGACAAGAGAAGATAGGATTAGGAACGGATATGTGACAAGTAGTGTTTGTGTGGCATCGACAGAGGACAAGATGAGGAAAAATAGACTGAGATGATTTGGAGATGTGCTCAGGTGAAAGGAAACAAGAGTAATAATAGTGGTTATGAAAACGAACGTTGAAGGGAGAAAAAGAAGAGGAAGATCAAAAAAGAGATGGTTGAATACGGTTGAGAATGATATGAAGGCTTTTGGTGTGTGCTTAGAAGATATAGAAAATCGAGATGAATGGAGGTTTAGAACAAGGGTGGTTGACCCCAAATAGTTGGAAGAAAGGCGAAAAAGAAGAAGAAAAATAAGACGTTTCCGAAGATCCGTCAAATATTATTTTAACGTGCGGTGCGCTAGTTTAGTTAGTCAACTCCCATCCTACCTTTGGTTTTATGATACACGGATACCTCGATTTACTGTTGAAATTAGTAGCGGCTACATGGATGACGTAATTGTAATCGCTTGGCGTTCAACAAATTATAAAAATAATAGGGTTTTTATGAGCAGTTGAAAACCTGTTCTTGTTGAATTCTTTGCAAATTATTGTATTGATGTCTACGGTAAGTATTGCAAATTTTGACAGTTGAATCACGTACTTGTGAACTATAAAACCAATGGCTGTACTGATATTCATATAGTATATAAAAGCGGTTCTCAAACTTTTTTGTTCACGGAGCCCTAACAACCAGAAATACCAATTTTGCAACTGATAAAAAATTATGGATCAATAAATTATTTTTTCATTTTTTTCTTTAAAATGAGTGTGCACAATGTCTTATAAAATACAATTTTTAGTTTAATTGAAAAAATAATAATATAAAATTCATTAAGTAATATAAAAGTTTTACCTAATGAAAGGAATGATATTCTTTTTTCATTTTCCAGTACTTCAATATTTGACTTAATTGAAGAAAGTTGAACGCACATTTCTGCTTCGGTCTTTAATTTGTATATGATCCGATTTCACAAACATATGTTGTTGGTAAAGGTAGTATTCGTATAGTTTTTTAGTCAAAGACTGATATTCGTTTTGAATACTGCTACTGCACCAATAATTTGTTATTAAGCTTTCATCGAACATCGTTTTTAAAGATGAATCAGTAGTAATTTCTATTAATTCTTAGTACTGAGTTATAGAGATTTCTTCTGGTTAATTTTTTATTAAAAAATGATTTTTAATCCAATTATTTTTTTGCATATATTTTATATCTTCAGTTGCTAAAAAATATTTTATTAATGAAATAAGTGTTTCATTCAAGTGTTGCACTATTTCGTCATAAAAATCCTCAATATTTCCATCAACATTTTCAGATGGTACTGTCCAAATAATATTGTTTAATATACATACTATACAAAATACAAATGTTACTTGTAACATTTTAACGAATAATAATATCTGTAATTAATTCAGATGTGTTCGTGGAGCTCCTAGATTATTTTCACAATTTGAGAACTGCTAGTATAAAAAATAATATATCGCAAACAACATCGATTAGCATTTGTGCTAAGAACAACATTTCGATTTCGAGCAGTATAGTTAATTTCACGACAAATGTTCAACGAAATAAATGCAATTATTATTTAGAAACTGTTATAGTGATCATACACATATTACATATATTATCCCGACTAATTTGTTTGCTATGCATATGGTAGGTAAAAATTGTTTTTATTTCCACAATCATATAATTTGTTTAACTGCCGAAGAGGATATATCACTTTTTGTTTTTCCATTCAATAACTATTCAAATAAACGGGTATCAACAGACCTTTTATTTTTATTTTTATTTTTATTTTTTGAGATTATTTTATAGGCCATAAATAAATAATATGTATATGTATACGTAGGCAATGTTTTTACGGGCGTTCACCAGCTTTCCCGATAATGAAATATTGAAATTGCCCTCGATAAAAACAACTGTGCGCGATGTGGCCGTGTTTTCATAATTTATACTTCATTTTTTTTTTTTTTTTTTTATAAAAAAACGGGAGCAACTGTTGCGTTACACAAATAAAAACCAATCTCATTTACAGGTATCTTTATTAATCATTTAGTTCACTTATATAAAACCGTCAAGGTTTCCTAATTACATTCTTGTAGTCTCAGTAAGTTCACCGGTTAATGTATACGTAAATTATGCATATAGACTTTTTTTTAGCCTATAGAAGACTTTTTAAATATATTCACGGATTTAAACGTAATAAGAATCGTGTTTGTACGGAACAATATGAACATAAAATTAATTTTTACGTACATTGTTTGGAAACTAAATATTAGTGGAATCATATTTTATTTATAGCGAGTGTAAGAGCCCCCAACAAAGTACTTAACGGTATACCATGGTGTATTTTCTGTTTCGAAGTTATTTCTGTAATTTTATTATTATTTCAGTTTAGAAATATCTGAAGTAAATAAATTATGAGAAATACATGTATTTGGACGTTTCTAGTCGATCGATCCACACATTATTGTATTGTGGTTAGTGATGCATTTAGGGAAGGGGTGAAGGTAGCGAATGCTCTCAGCAATAAAATGTTAACAGTTTTAGGGGTCGCAGTTTTATTGAGTGTATTATTATTGTTATTATTATTTCTTTTTTTATCGCAAAATTTTAACATTGATTAACTTGTATTGTATGACGTTTTTTGATTATCTAATGATTTTGTGATAACGGATTATCGATATCCAATGTGACAATATAATTGAAGAATTATCTCACTAATAAGTAAGGAAAAAATTATTATTAATTATGTTATTATTTAGTATAACTATTTAATTGAACAAAACACTTTGAAATTGTAAACTGTTATACTCTAGGATATATATTTTAATATTTTATTCCAAACAAGCAAGGGGAATATTTTTCATTAATTGAGGGTGAAAATAGAAGGTCCGGGGTAAAGAGTAGTGATTTAAAGAAAAATCTAAAACTATCGAACACAACAATTACAACAGTTTAATAGTAATAAAAAATGAATAATTTATTATGGGAAATAGGATAAAAAATCCGATATTTTTTAGAAACTTCGTAGATTTATTCACTCTGCAGCCATTGGTACACGACAGTACACACGCATAAAAATCGTCCACATGCGACGAGGCTAACGCGTTCATATTATATGCTTGGAGATAAGTGTGCGGTTGAGTGGGTATTTGAATGACGTGAAATATTGACGGAATGACATTTGAGTATTTGACATTACCTACTACCATCCCTATTATCCATTTCAGAGAACGAGATAAAGTAAGATTAATAATACAATATTATAAAGCTGAACCATCGGTGGATCGATGGAACCGCAAAACGTTTTTAATGCAAAAATGTGGTTTAGTTATTACGATGATAATATAATAATAATATTAGTTGTTCATGTTAAAATTTAAGTGCTTTTGAAAGTTTTCGCGTTCGAAAAATTCGTTATATGAATAATAGACTTCGTGTAAGCGGTAAATGCGCAACACAATAAAAACATTAGTCGGTACATGATGAACCTGAATTCCGGTGTACACATAACATAAATCACTTATATGTTTCTCGTGAGTTTCGACGTACAATGAACAACGGCAACTAGATTATAATGGTAATGATGGTGATGACAATTATTATCGAATTATCGATATTTACGAATAATATATGCATTATTATTATGGTTAGTTTTAACCTTTTTTATGAAATGTTCGTTTCTAAATATGAAAACACACAAAAAACTCTTTCTCTGCGAATCTAAACTGTTAATATTGTTCGATAATTGCAAAGCTATCAGCCATTTCCAGTGCGTTAAGAAAAATAATCAAAAACTTTTGGATAAATAGAAGTGAGTAAGACATATAGGAACAAATAAATACATAATAACAAATTGGTGTTTACGTTACATTGGGGTGCACATTAGAAGTGTTCGAATGGCAACAATGGTAAAACGTCAATATGACATATAATAATAAAAACTAAACAAACTAAACGCGTTGTAAGAGCAACTAGGATGGGTTTTACACGGTGCTTTATCCTGCAACAATCAATTACTACAGTACTTCCGAAACTGATAAATTAAATATTTTTAAAATACGCTACCCTGAGAGTTAACAATATTGTTTCGCTAGCTATCGAGAAAGGACTTTTTCAAGAGTTCCTGAGAAAATTAAAGATAACTTTGGACGTGGTAATTAGATTTTAACGTGACTTGCTACAAAACATCTACTTGTAATCAAAGCATAAAGTTGAAGTGAACGGGGTGAATTAGTTTTAAGTTTAAGTCCTAGAAGACAACAAAACGGGTAATAGTATTACGCACCGAAATAGTAAGCCAAAATTTGACTATTAATCATTCATTCGACTTCAAGCTTGTCTATCGATTGAAAACTCTATGTTGGTCAACTCCAAGTTCATCCGTAGATCCTTACATAGATTTTGATCTACTACGCGTGATTCCACCAAGCCAAGCGACCTCTCTAAGGTGGGTTTTCCGTTAAATTCCAGGAATTCATAACAAAAACTTGTAATTTCGAACAAATACATTTGAAAATAATTTAATTTCACAGCCCCTATCCCTCTCTTTGTCGCGCCACAGAATCAAAGTTAACTTTGACTGCACCATTAAATTATCCTTCGAGCACAGTAATCGGTTGCGTTTGTAAGGCGTTGTAACGATTGGTTGCGCGAAGTATTAGGATGTAATAAAATCAAACATGTAGTAGACGATTTTTTCTATTCTCACCTCCTTCATCTTTCTCTTTCACGGTAAAATTTCCTGTTTTCAATCAGTTGACCACGGCGCTCTAGCGGCATGGATTGTTATCATTATTTAAATACGCAAGGCCGCGCGTTTCATAATTGGATTTGCGGCGACCGTGCAATATGCATGTAGCACGTATTATACATGAAGATGAGCCGCGACGAACACTCCAATGGTTGTGCGTGGCCGCCGTTCGGTCGCCGCCGCGAACGTAACAACATGCAAATAATGTATATGTTATCGAATCAGCGTCGGTGATGGCGGGGTGGCAGCGTCGTGCCGGGGGAATAATCAACCGCGATTACGCGAGATTATTCGGATGACTAATGACAGTTTTATCACGTTATTAAGATGTGCGGTTTGATTTATAATTAAATTTTAAATCGATTTGTCACCCGAGATTATCGTCCGACCAAATAATTCTGTATTAATAGCTGTGCCCCGTGCACTACACGGTAACAACGATCATGACTGCGAATATTTGTTGCACTGAAGAGGAGAAGGACATAGTTCGAATGACATATAAATTGTGCACGTATAACATAAGTGCTTTTAGTAAATCCTAATAAACTATTTATCAGTACACAAATTTTAATTTATTTTTTTTTTTTTAAGTTAAAATAATGAAATATAGTTTTATTTAATAAAATTATTTAAAGCATTTTAAAACTAATATCATGGACTCTGATGTGTATAAATTGATACACATAATATACTACAGAAAGATAGACCAAGGGAAATAATTAATAGATAGTAATAGTTTCTTATAATGGTGGATTTATGAGAGGGGATTATGCTAGGGGCTGAAACATCGACCGTTACGCGTATTGAACTTTTTTTGTGGTGTTATAAAGTATTATAAATTACTCAGACATCAGAGATTACCAGTGTAATAATGAATTAAATATTAAGCAAACAGTTTTTCTCAAACATAAAATTTCTCTAACAAATATTTACTATGCTTCCAGTTTCCACTGCAACCGCCGATAACTCATTTTCGACCTTGAAAAGTGTTAATAAACGATAATAATATGGTTAATAAACTGAGTCTAGACTAAACAGTTTAACAATAATATTATGTACAATGTAATATAATGCTCATAAAGATAGACTTATAGATATTGATTTAGTTGTTAATGAGTTCAGTATAAAAAAAAAAAAAGAAGAACAAGAGAACTGGTCAATTCATATTATTATTGTAAAAACTAAATTGCTATGACGTATTAAGAAATAATACTTAAAATATCTATAACTATAAAAATGTTTGATGATGTAGGTAATTATAATACACGTGTTATATGATAATAAAAAACGAATATATTAAAAAAGTATCATTAATTTTCTGTTAAATATCATGATGGGTATTTATAAAGAGAGTACCAAGAGTTTAGGGAAATCATACATTTCTAGAGGGTGAGCAAAAGACTCGCACTAAACTCAACTAATTTTCCTGAACATTAAAACCACAAATTATTTGTTTGTTCTAATCCCGAAGTCATACTTTAAGGATCATAATTAGCAAAATAATACCTAACTTAAATATATACTAGGAACAAAATAAGCTAGAGGTCTCCCTTTTACGAGTCTTTGATAACAAATTAACAAAACTATCAGGAAATTAAAAATGTTCCTTATACACATTACGAGGCGGAGGAGGAAGGAGGATTTTAAACTTTTCCTCCGCGCACAATCTGGGACGAGTCTCTTGTACTTTCTTCATCGCACGAATGCTTAATATTTATATACACGCTGAGTGACACTATTGTGCAATTGAGTCACGTAAAGTCAAAAGCATCCGTTACTGTATATACTTTGCATGTAATAGCGTGTCTTTGCGTTAAATTAAAACCAAAATCGGATTTTCACGTAACGTTGAGTATTGCATATCATAATTATACATACCTAACTTGATATAATCTATATTGGTACACACACATGCCGGTGCAACTTGTTCGGTGTGCAAGTGCGAAAACCAGTGCAACAAAAGATTGCATCAGCAATAGCCTATTGTACACATCGTAGCACCCGGTTTTCCGTCAATATTAGGAATGGTGAGAGGGACAAGGGCCAGTCGTAAAGAACGTCCGTCGTTGAACCCGTCTGCGCTTTCCACGATCCTTACAAACCACCGTGTCGTCGCATGGATTCCGATTGCGAATTATCATCTGACCCAATAGCCGTTTCTGTACACAAGTGTGCGATTTGTTCGTTTACAACTCGTCGGTACCTCGTAAGCCGCACCGGTGCATACCATTATGATCGGTTTAACACACACCGTGTCCTACGTAAACACGACAAATCCGATAATCGCAATACAACTCGTCCAATCTGATATTGCGGCGCTCGCAATAACGGAGAACGATCGTGCGGCGGTTTCGTAGGTACATACGTACTGTATGTACTGTTATTTCGTGAACTGGCATCTCTTTTGTGCATTTACATTAAAGTTTAATCACAAACTATTCGCTTAATTGAACACTAACCGTAAAAAAATACTTCTAACCGAAAATCTAATCTCTATACTTTTTGCTCTGCTTATTCGGCAACATTTCTTTACACTTCCGATTTTAACAATTCCATCGTTAATAAGAAGAATGAAATAAATCAACATATTTAAACAATACAGCAACTTGAGTAAATAACGTATTATTAAGATGATGGCAATATGATTATAATAGGTCTGTCAGACGAAGCGTGAGAGTCGTATACGGATATTGGATTAAAAAAAAAAACCATTTTGTTTTTTAAACGCACCACGACGAAACGCGTCCGACAAATCCAGCCGTATCGGTAGAGTCGCGTCGGTCACGTTGGACGGTCCGCCGATCCGGCAATCGGTCAATTTTAAAATTCGCATAGGTCGCATCGTTTTGCGACTGTCGGATTCGTCGTGGTCACGCGGAACACTACATCATCGGATATCATAATTAATTTTAATTTCGCATTATGCGATTTTCATTGGTCGTTGTACAGCGTTGTGTTTTGCGTCCCGCACCGGGAACTCGCGCTACCCAACAGGTCAACAAATCAAGAATAATCGTCATCGGCAGGACCGTCGAGAACTTTTGAGAGCCCCAGAGCTGATCTGTTCAAGAGCCTCTTCACGTACTTGTACATGCTTTAGTACAAAACAAATATTGAAATTTGCATCTTATACTACGGTTCACAAGTTTAAATAATAATTTTCTAGAAAAAGCTGAGGCGACGCGGCTTCTAGAAATTATGGGGCTCTAGTTCTTCCTGCCCCATCCTCTTGCCGGCTCTGGTCATCGGGTCCGCTGAGCAACCGTGTTGTTTTACAACGCCATAATAGCAGTGGCTCGAGCACAATACCGTTGTCAGGGCCGACGAGAGGAGGGAGTAGTAAGGACTAGAAATCCAAGGCCCGTACCTCCTAGAGAGCTCGACGCCTCGCCTTTTACACAAATTTATTTTTTATTTTAAATTATTATTAATATATAAATTATTAAATTTATTTCGTTCACTGTAGCATAAGATGCAAACTTGAATATTTTTATTGTACTAGTTTTATTTGTACGAGTAATATGTATATCTTGGCCAAACAAGTGTAAATAAAAGAGGCCTCCATCAACTGTTTCCGGATAAAAGCCTTTCGTCCGTCAGCCGTGTTCGTGCACGATACGAAATTTCCGAACACGTTATCGATCCCCCCCCACCTTTCAGTAATCACCGTATTATTAATTGTTCGGACGCCCATTCCCATCGCGTTCCATAGGATCCGAGATCGTTCTTGACCGTGCAGTGGAAATTCGTTCCGATCCGTTTGTCCCCCTCAAAATCGCGTCACATCTGTCCCTTCCGAGCGCCCCCGGTCGTCGAATGATACGCTTAGTTACGATCCGAGAACGGGCGAACGTGTGCCGCGAGGCGCACAGCGTACACTAAGCGAATTTGTTTTGCACAATTAATCGAGCGAAACATATTTCGTACGATCGATACACACAAGCACACAGGAACACCGCGATTTCAATAAATTTTTTAACTGCCGTTAAACTACCGTTTAGTTCCGTACATCTTGTCTTAATTGGTTTACAGATGTCGTTGTTATAAAATAATTAAACCTTATTCGATACGATTTGAAAAAAAAAAAATACGTTGTAATTATAATAATAGTGCATAAAAATAATAAATTGAAATAAAGAATATGTTGCAAAACTGCGTTGTGGTTGACCGTAAAACGAAAATAACACATTTGGTTTCATAAAACTTGTTTAGAAAACATTTTTGCCATAATGTTTCGGAAAAACCAGTAGGTGTTGTTAAATTTAAAAATACGCATTTTAACTGACGAAATAAAGTACCTACCCCATCATATCACCGACCTAACTATTGGTCAATCTTCAATCACGTGTCCTGCCGTGTTTCGTCATTTTAATTTATATGAACATAATAATAAACGTATTTTGGCGGTAGAACTCACAGCGACCGAGATGCTTAAATTGTTAGCTAAGATACCTAAAACGATTTCATTTTGTTTACCATTTGATATTTATTGTCAGCAACCGAAGACTGTGTACGCAATTTCGAAATGGTTGCTGAATACCACGATCTGGTCTTTGGAAAGTGCATTTGGATATCAAACAATTTCAGTAAACAATATCGCGTAAACAATCTGTTTTGATTGTTTACCAAAACATCAACCCGGTTGCTTAAAACTGCATCGCCAAAACACGCTCAATTAGAGGTAACTATTTTAGACGTGTTTTTAAAATACACGTGTACACGAAGTTCGTGTATTTTAAATACACGTGTAATTGATTCGTGTATTTTAAATACACGTGTCATTGATTCGTGTATTTTAAATACATGTGTAATTGGTTCGTATAGATTGATAGCGTGTAGTCAATAATGCACTTGAATATAATATACGAGTATATGTAGTATATAATGTGTTATATACTACATAAATATTGGTAAAAATACTATTTATAACTTTATAAGACATTATTTTGTACATCATTCGATACCTAAAACCTCTGACGTTTATATATTCCGCCGAAAAGGTCTTTTTACCTGTAATTTTGTATTTCTACTTGTATTCTTATAAAAATGTATAAACCTTTATTTATGAAATATTTATTATTTACACGTGTACTTAAATAACACGAACTTGTACACGTGTAATAATACACGTGTATTAAAAATACACGTATAGTTTTAATTACACGAACTAATACACGTATATCAAAACTACACGAACTACACGTGTAATTTCATACACGTGTAATAGGGACCACTACGCTCAATATAACGTGCAAACAGTCAGTTTAATCTTTCGTTGTTTTTGTATTACATATACCCATGAGACGCCTCGTGCTCACGAGACCTCGAGATTTCCATGGATTTCAAATGATCTTTTTAATGAATTAAACACACTCGCAATTATCTACTATTGCTAAATATTATAATAAAGTAATATTAATAATAATAATAATGACATAATATTTACGTAGCTATAGTCGTACATTCAAATCGTGCGTTTACACAAATTAGAGTACATTTTTATTTAAACCATACCTATACTATACTTATTAAGTTTGTGTGAACCGATAAAGTAAATAAAAAAATATTTTTACAATTTATAATCATTTCAATTCATCAACAACAACATCCAATTGAATTCTGAATTGAAATTATTGTACATCTAAATAAAGTAAAAAAATAAACTATATGAATATGCAAAGCAGGTATTATATATACAATGGATCCTCAGTGATTTTAAATGATGTAATAACTAATACCCCGAAAACTTCCCATAACATGTAAATAAAACATCTTGATTAATTTCGACAATTCAAAATTTGTAGCATCGAAAATCCACAATTAGTGCATAAATGGCTAAATTATTGAAGAAAAATATATAAACTTGGTAACTTAATCGGATTATGTGTTCATTTTATCTCGGTATTCAGATTATAGTTTTTAATATTATTATCGATAGCTATATATGTCACAACATGCACACCTAATTCAAGTAACTCATCATAAAATAATTTATGATAACAGCAATTCCCCAAACGGTGCTGTAAAAATGACGTAACGTGTTTAGAATATTTGTGTAATGTGTTTGATTTAGATTTACAAATCCATAATAAAATATCCGGTCGTCGTTTAGCTGAAGTATAGCTGTAAGGTACCTGTGTGCAGATATACAGCTGTTGAATTTCGAATGCGTTTCACTTTCATTTCCTTTTACTATCATAAGAATTTCCATTATAAATAGAAATATCAAAATACTTGGTAACTATGATTCATATCCTATATGTAAATTATTCTGACATCCATTTTCCAATCCTAATAAATGCAAATATTTAAAACAATACTAATAATATTTCAATTCATTTATTTATATTTACTGATAAATAATTTATCATCTGAAAAATACGTGTAGAAAATGTAATTAAATCCAATGCTGAATCCGAGGAATGAAACTATTAAATATTGGCAATTAATAAAAATATTTATACACACAATATTCTTATATTAGATTTAAAAATTGTCATCAGACAGTACCGTACTTCGTACAATCTTTATAGTTGCGTTTGATCACTAAATTGTGCTGGTAAAAAATAAATAAAACAACTCAGTGTTCACGAGACTACTTCTCCTGGGAAAACGAACAAGAATACTTTAAATTCAAAAGTTAATAATGCATTGTGTGAACAAAATTACTTTTGTTTCGCAAGTTACAAAATAATATAACCAGATAGCTGAAAAAAAATGTACCTAGCGTCTAAAAACTTAAAAAACAAACATTTTGAAATCAAAAAAATGAGTAATAATGGCGATGATAGAATTCACCTGGCCGACAATTGATAATATTAAACTTAGGAAGATGGCGATTTTTTTTTCAATACGTGATTTTAAAAATACTTGACATACGAGATAAGATTTGCTTGAGGGAAATTAATCCATTGAACATTTATCAAAAATCATCCAACGTTTAAAGCTATAAGCAGAAAAATATTTAAATGAAATTATTAAATTTCTTATTCATTATTATAAAAATATGTACAAATCATGTACTTGACCAATTAATTGTACAACTCTTTTGAAAATCGTCAAATGATCCGAAGGATTTATAATCAAAGGTAAACATAATCTGTTTGCACATAAAAATATTTATAAGATTTTCATGAAAAAAATTTAAATGTATTACTTCAGAGAAGTGGAGTGGAAAGAATTTAATAAATCTACAATCTCATATAATTTTTATAATAAATTAATAATATCAACTAAATATTTATTTAACATTAATGTTCCGTGTGAAAACTAGATTATAACAATTGGTATTATACGTTTTATGAGATAAATTTTCTCATGATATAAACATTTGACATAGCTTTAAATGAGAATTTAATTATAAACAATTTAACAAACATAATCTTCATAAATATCTTATAAAACATAGAACCAGCGGCTGACAACCATTTTTTATCTTTTCAATAACGCATTGCAATAAAAAGCTATTAAATCAGTAATTAATAGTTGGTTAATTTTTATTGAATTTGATGAATTAATTACACTTAATCAAAAACCGTGTTTACAAATTTAGCCAAGAGTATTTTATTTTTTTTTATTCAATCATTTTTTTTAATTATTTATTTATTTATTTAATTATTTTTTTTTTTATCTAAGAACAAATATTAGAATACCAAAATAAAATTATAAGCTGATTGATATTAATCGGTATGGAATAAAAATTTCTTTTCTTAATAGTATAGTCAATAATAGTTTTTGGAAACAATTATTTTTTGACAGCAAGTTTAATTTAAAGAGAATTTCCATCGCTTATTTGAAATAATTATAGTTCAATTGCCGACTCGTTGATTTATAACAGAGTACTGAATCTAATCGGATCACAGCCACACAATCTTTTAAAGCTATTAAAAGAATAGCTTCTAGTAATAACTTCAATATTAGTTAAAAATAAAAGCAAATTGTTAAAACTTTGAACTTATTTTTTTCAAATTTGTGCTTATTCATACTTGAATTATGATCAAAATTATTTGAAATATGAATTACTTTCATAAATTATGTTTAAAAAAAAAAAAAAAAAATCATTAATTTACATATTTTAACGATAATATTATTAATATATTCAATTATACATATAATACGCGAAAAGAAAATACATAATTTCTTATATAATTGTACACCTGCCTTTGGAGCCATTACATGATTTGAATTATAAATTATTATTAGACGTATAAGATAGATTACATATATTATGCAAACCCAAAGAATAATAAAATATGTTCTAATAAAGGTTTGAGATTTTGTAATTCGACCACGCTCACAAGTAATAATATTCGGATGTGAACATACCGTTATGTAGTTGAAAAATTAACTGTTCAAACCACATTTTCAAACATGTCGTATACATGTAGATTGTGCGTATATTTTAATGTTTTATGAAATATTAAACGTACGTTTCGGTATTGTGACGGTAGAATCAAACTACAATACTATAACGATTAAAATACATTACCTAATTGTTATTATAATGTACGTTTGTAAATTATATTTAAACATAAATAGACTTAATGTCCTATTACAACTGTATTCTATTTACTTGTTGGTTTACTCAAAAGACCCGTGGAAATCGTATGTGTTAATGTGACCCTAAACGTAAAAGCTCAAAATAAATCGCACGTGTATGTATAATCATCTAATTTGTATTCACTATGCGTGCAGTGTTTATCGATAAGGAGTTGTAATTTTTTAACGTGAGCGTATGGCCGGGAGATTTACCAAACCACGTTCTAATCTGATTGTCGGCAAAGTTTTTCGCACTCATTAATGTCGCCGTGGGGGAGCCATAAAACTTATTTTTTTAATATATTATTATAATCGTCCAGCAACGAGAACCACGTATCGTTTTATCGATTATAACAAACCTCTTTCTCTCATTTTCTCCCTCTTATATATAAAAATGGTGAGTTCAACGGTTTTCTCTCAATGGACTCCGAAACTACTTAACCTATTTTTATAATATGAATATCGTATTACGCTCAGTGTGTGTGATTTCATCCAAATTATACTATAAGATTGTATATCTCTCGATTATTGTTACTTATCGAATGTTTATCACAGGACAAATGGTTGTCATTATGTGTAAGTTCTATAAGTTTCTAACAAATTATGGTGGAATAGTTTGTAGACGATCTAATTATAACCTCAAAATCAATAAACTATACTGCCGAAAAAAATTTAAAAAGTATCATTTACTTGCTTCTCATTTAATTATTTCTATTTTAATTTAATGCAGTCAAAAAAATCTAATATCAATAATCGGAATACCAGAGAGCCACGACGTAAACGTGCTGAAAGAGAACTTCAATCGGCTGATCAAATCGCGACAAGAAGCATAGCTAAAATAATTATGACAAGAGAGAGTCGTACACAAGAATCTTGCGAACAACGTGATGAACATCTGCGTCGAGTAATATCGAGATAAACGGTAACGCATGAACAGTAGTACATCTTGAAAACGACGAACGTGTATATTTCACTGAAGCAAATGTTCTCTAAAGAGCACTCGAAAAACAAAAAAACAACACTTATTGAATTTTTCAAATTGGTTCAAAAATCTAATGTTTTCGGCCAAATCACACAATCACTTAAATTATACACCAACGTTATTTTATATGAAACCAATTTCACATGACCATCAAGAACATCGTTGGAAATTTTCTTAAAGCAACCATTTTTACTCAAAAATGTAATGGATAACCCGTCTTTTGGCCTCGTATTCCATTGATATCGTTAAAATGTTTCAATTTTCTATTCGTTCGGCTTTTGAGATAACCATAAATAAGTCTCAAGGCCGAACAATGGTCTTATTTACGACTTGGATTTGGAAAATCTATGTTTATCCTTTATGTTCCGTACCCACGTGTAGGGAAACCATCAAATATATTTGCGTTAGGAAATGATAGGTTAACCAAAAATAATGTATACCGATTAACATTTAGTTAAATTGAAATTATAAATATTCTTACATTAAAATAATAAAAAACAATTTTTAAAAATAATTAAAAACTAACACAACCGAAGTTAAATCGGCTAGTATATATGTATATATCTACTCGATCTTAGTGTAATATGAGCGTGAGAAGAAAAATCAACAATTATTTAAAACGTACTAACTGTATAGTTTCACCGGTTGTAATAGTGCGAAGTCCAGCATACGTGGACACCAACACCGCAGGTATACCCCAACCTATCATGTGCAAGAACGGCATTACTTTGGACTCGGTGAGAAAAGTGACCACCAATAACGTGTGCAAGTACAGTCCCTCGCAGAACATCCAAAAATATGTGGCCACCAGGAAGTATTGGACCAGCACGTGCAGAAGTTTACAGCCCAACTGAAAATGAGTGTCAATGTGTCAATATGTGTGTTTGTGTTGTCAATATGTTTGTGAGGCCCGTAGGCTATGCATTTACACGAGCGATTCTCAGCCACAGGTCTTAACTCGAATTCGGAGTTAAGTACAAGCAGTGATTCGAATGATTGGAGTTGATTTTGGAGGTTGAATAAGAAATCGGTTCACACTTCCATATGAAAACCGTTGTGTTTGTCAAACTATATTTTTATCTTTTGCAACAAACAGTGATCGTGTAATGATTATATTAAATCGTTATAATATTTGGCGGTTGAAATATTTTGAATTTTAGTTTTTATGCCAACACTGGTAAGATGTTGTTGAAAACCACTCGTGTGCATGGTCCATTCAAATGCGATGTCGATCACGACTCATTCAGTCCATAATATTGTATGGGATATCTTACCCCGTTCGCCATGAGTACTGGTAAATTATCCACTACTGCCTCGTACCACACAAGCCACAGGCAATTGTTCATGGCCAATGATATGAATAGGTTTTTGTGTATTTGTATCCTGGTACAAGTAAGACTCCTGGAAATCAAAATATCATGTATATACGTGGGCATCAATAAGTGTTTCGATTTGTTTGATTTCTAGGCGGGCAGGAGAACTAAACAATTTTACAACGATTTTCCGGTTTCTAATATTTTCAAAAACCGAAATCAAGTGTCTTATGATCCGTGTTACAAAATAAAACATTGACTGGTACAAAACAGTCCCAATGATTATGTGTTAAAAGCATATTATTTTTGACCGATATTATTTTACAGTATTTCCCGCAGGGGTATTATCACGTTACGTGAAAATGTTACGCATATTTTATCAACACGCGGTTTCAGGAGAGTAATTTTCTTAAGTAATCACTCACATCCAAGTACGCTAGTTTGATTATGCGAATATAAATACGGTTTGCATAAATACCTACGTGCTCAGCAAAGTCGTATTTAAAACGATAAATTCGAACAGTTTTACGCGCACGTCATTTTTCACGGTTTATTATCGACTACGTTATTGCTGGTCATTTTCAAATATACGGTAAAACGTAGTCAGTAAAACTTGGTTAAATATATGAAATATTTTAATCAAATACGTAACACCTATAATAACAAAATAATAAAACAATAATAAAATGGTTATTCACATCCGGCAGATGAAGTACAGTACTTGGTAAAACGCGTACCAAAGCTGTACAGTAAACGACCGGTTCACGATCATTTGAACGCCATACGTGTAAAAAAAAAAAGAAGCCATTATGACTCGACTCGGTCACCGGGCGTAGCCCGTTTCACCCAAATTTTGTTTTTGTACGATTCCCGTTTCGCTCGGATTATTTAAAATAAATTTAAAATTAAGTTAGCAATGATTATTTAAAATTATAAATGGTAAAAATATAATAAATATAATTTATTTAAATTATAATAATTATTATGAGTATCATTTAGCGTTATCCAGTGAATAACACGAGGAGGTAATACTCTTTATTCTACAAAAAAATGTTTCTTCGGTTTGCAAAAACGATACATTAAACAAACTTTAAATTTAGTCCACAATTCTTATAAAAACGTATTATTAAAAAATCAAATTAACTCAAATACTCCACATTATTTATAAAAGCTTATTATTAAAAAATCAAATGCGCTTTCGGTATGCGCTTTACAGATTTTGCTCGATCTAGATTCAATAACTACTGAATTTCTTATTCGTTATAATTTATCTGCTACCGATTTTATATATAATTATATATTATATGATATTTATTTTAATTTAAAATTACTATAGGTTTCATAATAATCGTCTTTTCGGATCAGAAACTTGTTTATTTGCCTACAGAGCGCATACCTACCAAATAAGCACTATTTCTTTTTGTCATTAGCTAAAATATAATATTCAACTGAACCATTGACAACTTAATTTTAAATTTATCTAAACTAGTCTGGGCGAAACGGGATTCTTATAACAACAAAATTTGGACGAAACGGGTACCTAGGTGAAACAGACAGGGTCATTTTTGGGCGAAACGGGTCCCGTCCCTTTCGCCTGGCAGGTATTTTTTTAGTCATTTGTAATGTTTGTTCGCATGGTAGTAATACCCGTTTTTTTTTTTTTTTACAAATATACGCGCGCCCGTCAGCTTATCTGAACACGTAAAATCTGTCGGCTCGCACGGCTCGTTATCGTAGTTACGAAACAAAAAGCAATTATTTATCGCTCAAAAATATACCGACGATAAAATAATTATGCGTACCTACATTCGTAGACATATTATACTATGCCGCTGGTGAATAAGGACCTACATCACTCTTCCAAACGTCGAAATTATCGATAGCGTAAAAATTGTAATAATAATAATTAGGGCTGGATCACAAATTTGTTTCATGCACATTTCAATTAGAAAAGAAATTTAATTTCGCATTTATTGATAATTTTCGATTTTAAGGTCGTTTTCTTAATTTTTGAAGTATTTTAGTGTTTTTTTAGGGCATGTTTTGAGATGTTTAACATTAGCATTTAATTTGAAAATGTATTTCAAGATTTTTACACACTTACATGATTCGTGTATTAGGTACTGGTAATTCACATTATATTTTCGAACAACAGTTGATATCAAAACCTAGATAACGAGTGGTGGCGTATATGTCTATAGTGCGTCTACTCGAAAGAATCGTTCGCGTCCCGTCGCCAAGGGGTTTCGAAAAGAGTTAATTTCAGTTGAAAAGATGATCCGCAGCGAACGCGACAGCCTCAGGGTCATTACCGTCATTTGGAAAGCGATACAAAAAACTGTATGCAACGGATTCCCGCAACTGTTACCGTCACCGTCCGCCCGGGGATTTGATCAGAAGATTATACGTGTAACATTAACGTTCGTTCAACGTGCAAATCGTCTGATAATGGTGACGAATTGGAACAAGTCGTCACCGCCTACAGATTGTATCGCGGTTAGCAAAATTGAGACGGTCTTAATTACTATAGTTCGTTAACAAAAAAAAAAAAAAAAATAAATAAATACTGAAATTCAAATCCCTGAGAACCCTATCCGGCTTGACATTTATATCAGTCACTGGCTAACGATTTTTTCCGACTTATCCTCAGTCCATCGTGAGATTAATTAATGTTCTTGTTCATTACTTGACCGGTGAACATCAGATCGACCAATAGTAATCCGTTCAAACCTGTGTCCAACGTCCGCGTGCGAAACGAAGGACGTGCATGTTTCGGGACAACAACATAATATTATTATACACCGGGGGAACCTTAATTTTTTTCAAAAAAAAGGACACAACTTTATAATTAGGTACTTTTTTTTTCTTTGCTAACTCAAACAACAAAATAAACGTGTGCCGCGTACAAGTTTTTAAATGCTTATGAAATATTTATGTAAAAAAACAATTTTATACCACTACAGTAACACTCACCCGCTTAGATGAACAAAACAATGACCCAAAAGTACCATTTCTAAAGTGGAGATTTTTCGGATTATTAAGTTATACTCAGTACATTAACAGTAAGGAAAACACGGGACGTAACGCATTCCGTTTTGTTTTTGCCGGGACAACAGTACACGGAGATGAATTACGGGACGATGACGGCTATTACGGTCACCCTGTTTGTTGTACACGGATCACGCGCACAGTACATTGATAAACGATAAGCGGTGATTGTGATGCTCACGTACCTGAAATAAAAGAATATGAATATGGAGACAGCCAACGCGGCTAATGACACGGTGTATCCCCATTTGTAGATCATGTTCACTTGGTTTCTCAACTAAAAAACAATAATAAAACAACAACAGTAGTAATAAAGTACATACACCCACGGTTGATAACTACAATAATTAAATACATTACGTAGTCATGTATCGAATTTAAAACGAATTGACATTACCCGTTACCGTAAGCGCTATACCTATGATCACCGAAATGAAAACATCATGATTACGTCAAATAAGGTGGTAGTGTGCAGTCGAGGAAGGATAATTGGAGTTAACGTTTCGGTGTCCTTCCCCCTATTATTTTTGGCTGGTGAAAAAAGTAGCTCTAAGAGATGTAAATGTTTTTCGCGTGCTCATCATTTGTTTTAATATTAAGTTAATACATTTTTTCACATATTTTGGAGTACAATTTTTTAGTTAAAGGGAACGGTCCACAACTTTTACTCGATAAATATGAAACTATTAAGAAGAAATATTTGTGATAACGCGTTTCATTTAGTAAGTACTACGATAGAAATTTGCGGTAAGCAAACAGTTCGTTTGACCGCAAAGCAACGTCGGTTACATTTTTCCAGGTAATCAAAAACTGTTTACGTAGTTAGAGTTAATGAATTAGGCACGTGCCAATAACTTTAGCTTTTGGTATACATAAAAAAGAGAACACGAAGTGTTCAATGATGAACAACTGTTAACTGCGCCACTCTTAAGCCATGTAAAATAAATCACGCGTTATTCAAGGCATTTAACCTTCATGATGCGAAACTCCGCGGACACAATAGTCACAGGACAGCTTACAGACAACCGCGTTTTCGCGACGAATACATTCCGATATTGCGATGCACACGAGAGCGCACGCAGGCCGCATGGATACATCGCGCTTTGTACGTACGATTATGTAATTCAGGGGTGGTTCACGGTGGCGCCGAACTTGTGTGGCATGTGGGGTGAACGCCCCAGAACTTTTTTTTTTTCGGTGGTGGACGGCTGGGTGACTCAATGAGTGCTTTCCAGTACATTGTTGAGAGTAACCGAATCGGTTCCCGTTTATAAAAGGTATTCTATTAGGTCAGCCGAATTGATTCCTGTTCTTTTTCAGGTCAGAAAATTTGATCAGTTCTTCGATTACGTTCATGAAACATATATATATATAACAGATAGTACCTTTCCACCAAAAATGTCGGCTAGATTTGACAAAAATATTGATAGCGCTACTAATTGTTACAAATAGTAACAGTCGAGCTGGATAAAGAATTTACAAGTGCCCATCCTAATATATTTTATTTTTTGGAGATTTTAAAAAACATTCAGACATTACGTTGTGTTAAATTCCAAAGTAATAATACAAGGAAGCATACTAGTAAACATGAAAGAAATAAAAAATACTTGAAAAACTATACGATTAAGTACATTGATGAGAAACTCACGCGAATTGAATATTTGAAAAAAGTTTAGTTCAAATTTTCAAATCAACGATTTCAAATTTTATTTATTATATTTTATTATTTGTATTTTGTATATCAGATCTATATAGAATATATATGTATATATATATATATATATATATATATATATATATATATATATATATATAGATTCTATCCTAAGCGATGAATTGTTGCCTTCCAAATCAACAACTTTAAATTTCTTATATTATATATATTACACACATTAACCCACATTTTTAACCAAGCCTACTTCAATGTTGACAGTCCTAAGACTGTAAAGTTGAGAAGGAAAATGTATGTAATCAAACGGGAACCAATTTGGCTCAATATAATGAAATAACTTTTTCAAACGGGAAACAATTCGGCGTGTAGGTTTGGGGCTTGGGAATCAATTCGGTACTGAACATATTGTTGTCCGTTGTTGTCCAGATCCACCAGTCTACTATACACGGTACTAATACTAACAACGGTGGAGAGCAAAACTGATTTACGTGATAAAAATATTTTTATTTCGCAAGCAACATGGTATATTTTATCTTACTGTCCGGAAAGAAACTTAACTACAACGGTCTGTATTCTTCGGAACACTACTATATTCTAAAGCTTGGATTAAAGCCACTCTTGCAACTGAAGCATCTAAAAAAGATCAGGCATTTTGGCAGAATCAAAAAAAAAAAAAAAAATTAAGTTATCGATTTTGAGATCTGAATTGCAACTAGAATAGTATTAGAACGTCACTTATAGTATCTTTTAGACGAATTTGTTGCACTTGTTTTATTTTCCATGGAAATCACACTGATTGAAAAATCAGAAGTTGTTAATGAAATGAAAAAAAAAAACTGACAAAAGACATATCAGAGAAAATATATCCCTTCTTCGAAATAATTTAGAAAAGTTTGTAACTAAAAGGAGTTTAAAACTTTTAACCTTTTTGGAAATAAAAGACTCGTTTTTAAATTTACCACTTGAATAATGGACTGAAAACGAAGGCTATCAGCAAGTAAGAGATCGCATCAAACAATGATGAGTCATTAACGATATTGTTGAGCGTGGTGTAAAGTTTTTGAGGAGTATAATAAGCTCTTAACTAATGATGAAGAGGAAAATTGATTTATATTACAGGTTGTTGAGGCAAATAGAAACACAGCTCTAACTGAAACAACTACAAAGAAAATGGCCTTTGAAGATTTATTTTCTTGTGAAAGTTCATAACTATTTGTCAATATTTAAATTTCAACTTAATTCAGCATGTAAAAATTTACTTTAGTCCTTAATTGTAATTAAATGAACAAAGAATTAATATAACTTTTTTTTTCGTATTTTATAAATAACATGAAATCAAAAAAATAAATAAATAAAAAATTCATAAAAGTGTAAGAGCACTGACTTCCAACAAAAATATAAAGTCAACATTTTCGGAAAATGATGCTATAGATAAGTCTAAAACAGTAAGTGGTTACCTCGGATTGATTACAACTTTCTTAAACAATTTTTTTACGTTTGATCGTGAACCACCCTACTATACTTGTAAGTACAATATATACGTTACGAGTGCGGTCATTACTTACGATATGCCGAGCAATTGTTGCGACGTCAGATCATCCTTTCTCTATTTCTCTCTCTATAGCAATTATACCCACGGTTTCATTTGAGGCTGTTTTTTTTATGAATTACAGCAAATATACGGTAAACCAAGATGCAGCGCTTCTCTCTTAATACACATGCGCTTAGGAGCCTACCCTTCGCTTGCTGCTTATTTTCCAGAACAATATAGGTACTGCATTTTACTCTACCCACCTTTAGATCGTCCAAATCGACACACGTCGTGTAGTTCGACCACGTTTTGTTGCTGTCCGGATGCTTGAACCACGTGCCGTCCTGCAGGCAAATTTTCTGACCGAAACCTGCGAAAACACGAAACCGTTTTTAAAAACGCCATATATATTTACTCGTCGTCGATGGATATTTATCGGAATATACCGATTGTCCAACAAAAACAACTTAATACGTGCGAACAGCATAGTATATTATACATTAGAAATCTATAAATAGCTTGTGAATTAAATAAGATTTACTTCTAGATCAGAGTAACCTACTAATCTAATCGCAGATTTTTACTGAACGATCGAACATATAAGTACAATTACAAAGTGGAGGAAAATTAAAGGACAATTATATAAAGAAAATAAATTGAAAACCGATGAAGTACAAAAAAAAAAAAAAAAACGATACTCAAGATACTCAATTTTCGAGTTACCAAATAATAGAAAAAATATTAATTAAATATTATATAATATTCATGTATAGACATATTTTGATTCGATAATAAAACGATGTTTTCATTCGATTTTCATCGTGCACTTTTTTGTGTTTAAATAAATGAAATTAATTTACAGGGTCAATAATATACAGTTACCAAATATATATATGTGAAAACGAAAAAAAATTTAAAAAATGTATATATTTAAATGTAAATCAGTTAATCAACGTTAACCGTACCGAAATCGTTTAAAAAACTTTAATTGTACTAATGTTCACTCAGTCGCCGGTAATAATAATTATTCAAACACGTCATCAACGCAAAATGTAAAAGGTATTACACACCCCGTCATTCAAATGTAGTTGTGCACTTAGAAAAACTTTGTAAATGAATGCTGATTGTTTTCTTTTCAACAAAAATCGAGTCCGCTCATTTACACATGGTATTATGCATTGACAATCTGACTATAGAGACTATAAGCATTGCTACACGATGACAATACTCAATTAAATTATACTTAATCGTACATTATAGTTTTGATTTTTACATTAGATACTTTTATTAATTGATTTTTTTTTTTACATTAAGCAGCTTAATACACTATACATCATTTTCTCGGGTTCTAAAATGCAATATTAATCAATTCGGATTCAATCTTGACGGCTTGTTAAAATGGATAAAACAATATATAACGAGATTATTCGGTATACATATTTTTTTATTATTTATGTTTACATCGATATTTCTTAAAAATTATTATAATAATAAAGACGAAAAATAGTTAACAATTTATCTCAACAGTTGTTCATCCGTGTATGAAAAAAACTATATTTAAATAACGACTTTAATAAGGAAATAAAAACTTGTTTATATAAAGATATCGAATGTTAAATCACTTTACACTTCAAAACTTGTAATCTACTGAAATTCGTTCTACTACAGAATAAACATAAATTAAGTGTACCGAAAACATAAACGAATGACTCTAAAGACAATCCGAAAAATTAAGCATATTTTTTCTAAATGCGGTTTTCTTTGATTAATTTAATGTTTGCTTACTCGACACGTACATTGTATCGAGTGCTTAAAGGTATAACGTGTAATTTTTTTCAATAGACCAATCAAATGATGATTGCATTCATACACATGTGGAAACCGCAACAGATGTAATTTATAATTTAATATTAATAATTCCATTTTCCGTACGAGAATTCGTTTTGTCCGTTTCCCCTCTGAAAAACCTCAAAATGATATGTTTTAAAATAGAATAAAAGAACATTATATAGAGAAAATATAACCATCGGTTTTCAAATTAATTTTCATTTACAACACTTAAATAAATATATACTCGGACTTATAAATATATATATATATATAATTGTGTATATTTTTTATTTTGTTTGTTTATATTTACTCGTAAAATGGACAATTTAATCACGGCAAATACATTGCTTTCTGGATAGAATAACAATAGAAAACCCATAGTTAAATTCACTTGTTCATAAACAAATATTTTCAATTGACATTTTAACATTTTATATAAAGAAAATTAACCCCTTTTTTATCTGTCGGTGCAGAAAACGCACCCTGGTTGGACGTCAAAAACGATGAAAAGAACACGTATTTTCAATTTTATTTCATTATTTTAGGGTTTTGTGATATTATCGAACTAACCATAAAAAATAAAAATAAAACCATTCAAAAAACTGGTAGTAATTTTTATAAAAATAAACGAACATTTTTTGAAACATGGATTCGTGTTCTATATGCGTACGGTAAATTATTATTCGTTAAGCATTTTTACATTTTTACGAGTTCATTTAATCTCAATCCTGGACAATAATTAAATTGCACAAATGCTACAATATAGGTTATCATAAAATATTTCAGCAACACAATATAGAGTGATCATTTTAACGCGTCTTATTTTTCTGTGTCAAAACATTTCCTAAAACATTGATGCCGTTCTAACGATCACGATTTTCGCGTTATAAGTTTTCTATCCCGAAGCAAGACATATTTTTCCGCAAAACTTTATAAACCGAAATCTAACACGAAACCATTTGTTCAATTGCTTTTGAATACTTCAAATCTTGACAAGTGTTGACAAACACCGGCATGTTACCCCACAGCTCCGGTCATTTCACCCGGCTCAGCTACTCGTTAATCGCTAAAAAATATCAGTCCGGCGTTCGACCTGCACAATACGCTGATATTTTCAGCGTTAAGTTTTCCTTTAAAGGAAACGATTTTCAAAAAATAACTTCTAATCCTAAAAAAAATCGAACAATTTTATTCCACAAAATATTTAAAGGAAAAAAAATCGCCATGTTCATTTCGATCTTCGTATTGTAACGTTTACGTGAAGTTCCCCGGATTTCGTCCTAAGCCGCTGACGTATAAAAAATCCGCTCTTGTCCGTTTTACTTCTCCGAGTTCACGTGGTTTGTGTTCGATTCCCACGGTGACGGCAAGAGCATGGTGACACTTCAAGCGCATTGTAGTTTTCAGTACCCGATCGGCATCATTTACAGTCCGCGGTACACCGCAACCCTTAACACTACAGCGGTTACGTCGAATACAATACCGACGTAAGCTCACCGTAAATGCAACATGCACCGTCAGTGGTGGAAACCGCTTTTGTTCCTTTTTTTATTCGTCCATCCGTCGATACATAAAATCGACGTGTGCGGTTCGGCCTCTCACGTGATTCCGCGAAACAATGAAATGTATAACGTCGGACATAATTTTTTCCCGTTTCTCACTTCTCCTCTGTTCGACCGTTATTCTGTGTAATCACTTGGCGATCCGCCACTGCCAGGAATTGGGCATCGGGGATTGGAATCAATTTAACCGAATCACTATAAAATGCGCGTACCACGCAGTCGTTACGCACTCGGTATCGGTTGAAGTTTATTTTTGTGCTTTTTCTCCGTTTCCCTTAATTTTTAGGAAAATGATTGAGAAATAAAAAAGAAAAAAAAAACAACCCCTGAGAGCACGAACTAGAAACCATTTGATAACCATTTGATGACCAGATACTTCAGGTAGAAATCGTGTACATATACAAAAAACAAATACATTGGTAAAACCAATACACCATCTAAGACGTACATCATGGTAAAACTAATATATTCCTCGTCATAAAAATTATTGTAATCAAATATTACGTTGGAAATAATTGTATAATATATTCTAATATGTGTAATGGAAGTTTGCAAATAAATAAAAACTTTTTTCAGTAATTTATGCTAAACTTTATGACAGTTGGAATATACACTTGAGACCGACGAACAAGTTTATATAATTTAAACGATCTAATTTTCAGTATGATCTAAATCACTTACAGCAAATACGAATAATTTAATAAGGGATTTAAAAATATATCAAGTATGTTATAATTAAAAAAAAAAGAAATAGAAATCAAAGATATTTATCTTAAAATGATGTCAATTTATATTAATATTATAGAATGCTAGTGTTTCCTTAAAACGACGGATGTTCCATTTGAAAATTTGCAAAAAAATTACATTATAAAATTAATTATTAGATTAAATCCATTCTAAATAATTAGAAACATAAAAATAACAAATTTAAACATTGTTTTCTTTTTCTTTGTGATTAGTTGTCAATTTTGGAATTCCTGGACATGGTCGTTCATTATTAATTATGATTAATTTTTCATATATATTTTTTAAATAATACTCATTTATCAAGAGATTAACCAATTATTTGAACCAGTTTCATTTTCAATAAAAACAAAAAAAAAAATAGAAAATCGATAAATGAAATTTGGGTCCTAATCAAAATAATTTATTAAAAATAATTATTATTTACATTCTACTCGTATGATATTATTTTATGAGAATATAATATACTTGCATTTAAGTTTGTTTTGCAGATCACAAAATTAATATTGATGGCTTATGAGCACGTCGGCAGTTGACGACAAAATAATATTGTCATTTGTCAATGTACATATACAATATAATAAAAGTTTAATGTTACCGAAAATAATCCGATGTGCAACGGCAAAATATTGGAATTATGTTTTTAAGAATATTAATATTAAAATAACAATATTAAGCGCTCTGCACAACGTTTTCAACTGCCACATGAAATAGTAGATATACCGCAATCGATGATTCTTATAATAACGATACGGGTAATCTTAAATACGAGCCTTTCTATGAAAAAATTGCCTATGGAAAAAAAATTGTATTTAATTTTTTTTGAGCCCTACATAATTATCTACAAAAAAGAAACAGACAAAAAGCGTGCAAGACTTGCATATAAACATTTTTATAAACTTGTATCGAACATAAGCCTTCCGATCCAAACCGTGTCCACTAATCATATTCCTGACAAGCCACTTCGAACACTAAAAACTAATTGAGATCGTGACTTACATTGACAATGAACAAAAAAAAAATAATAAATATATAATCACTCTTACACCTAGATCATCAAATCTAAATATGTGAGGTAATACCAATGAAGTAACTTACAATATCATGTTACGAACTAAATTACCTCTTAAGATAAGCGTGTCCGTCCTATTTGAGTTATTGTACAAATTAATGCGCATGAACTGTCTTAAAGTAAAATTAATAGACGAAAAAAAAATCCTTTCGAAGAAACCTCATATTATTTATTTTAAATTTAATACTCAAACGAGAACCAGTAAATAGTTGTAATTTTAATGCAAAAGCCACTTTCTCGTTTAACATAGTAAATGTTAAGCTTTTTACTTCTTCCTATTTGGTCAGCCATGCACGGCTCATCTAACTTAAGTTAGATGAGCCGTGCATGGCTTGACCAAATTTGGCTGCCACCTCTCCTCATCCGTTTAAAAAATATACATTTTTACACATGGCACATTGTCGGTCACGAAAAAAAAAATAAGTAAAACGACCTTTTTTTCTTGTTTTTGATTTGACATTTTTCCAAGATCAAGCCGTCGATTTCATCGACCACGACCAATTCGCTCACCCCTCAAATATCACCCCACGGCGCCGGAAATGTTGCGACAAGAGAACTCGTTTCGACCGTGACACGTTCGTTAGCAAAACGACAGTTTTGCTTATAATATTCGGCGCGATACGGCTATTAACACCGCTATAAAACCACGCACGACAATACGGTTAGTGTACAACTATAACAGACGTATGGTTTGTAGTTGTATCTAACCTATAAAACGGCCGTTTTCATTGCGTTTTACCGGGACCGTAAAACAAACTGACTAACAGGTTTTCCGCATATATGTAGTACGTGGTAGTAAGCATTTTAACGTGGCTACGAGCTGCTGCGCACGTCTAAAACAAAACGACCAGCCAATTTTGGCAGGTAAAACATGCACGAAAAACGCAGTCGTCGCGCCATCGTAATATATTTCAATATTGATTTTTATTCCACAAACCGTAGGTATTATTATCGCATCGCTTTAAACTTCTTCCGTCCGCGCGTTCTATGATGCAGTGCGCCTACACGTACGCGAACACTTACGTGTTTTCCATAAGCACGCAGATTCGCAGATGTACAGATATTATACGAGTGTAATAATATGCGTTTCCCAACCGTAAGTAGTTAAACGTAATAAAAACACTTCGAAATCAATGGTTACACTGATCACTTTCAAGATGCGGCAAATACCGTTTCGGCTTAAATATTTGAGAATTATCAGATTAAACTATAACCACCCATTTTAATCACTAATTGTTTTTCGTCTAATTTCTTAATGATTTTTGGTAGTCCAATCAACTTTTTACGCTCAGAATTAACTAAGTTACTGCAGTTTAATAACAAAAAAAAAATTATCAAGTATTATCCGTATTATATTTAATAAAAAAAACTATAATATTATCGTCTTCCATTGAGTATTCCATCATAAAATAAAAAATGAACTAATTAATTTACCATCAATTCAAACACACCAATTGTTTATTCACTAAAAACTTTGATCATTGGTTTCAAATGAACAAGGCGAATTTAATGGATTTGAATTTTAGACTTTTTGGATTGTAAAATTTATTACTTATTTACACTCTTTCTATAGTTTGATGATATTTATTTCTAAGAGAAAATGTGTTATCTTTCAACACGACAACGTTCTAGCTCACTAGGTTCACATATTTAAACACACAATTTTTTAAATCGACGACTAGGAACTTGCGGAACCTTTGAGTGGCCACCACGATCATCTGATCTAATGTCATTAGATTTATTCTTACATGGTCACTTAAAAACATTGTGTATGCAGGCCATGGCAATAAATCTTCAAAATTTAAAATTTATAATAATAACAACATGCAATCAACTGAATGATGAAAAATGTACAATTATAACCAATTAAGAATTTATGTAAATTGCTGAATCATATTTTGTTCACGACGGACAACAACTTAAACAATTTATACGTAAACGAATTAAAAACTAAATATATTTTTATAACTTAAATAAGAATTACGTTTTATATTAATTTTCAATAAATTCCAATACATCCGTTAAATGTAACGAGATAAATACCATATCTATTAATTTTTTTTTTAGAATAATTATTTTCACAGTTAGTCATAAAACTGAAAATCACACACATTTTACATTTTTTTTTTTTTTTTCTTAAATTACTGTAACTTGGTCAATTTTAAACTTAGGAGAGTTGGAAAAATACCAAAACTCATTAAAAAAAACTAAGCAAAAAATAATGTTAATATTGGTTGGGTTAAAAATGAGGTTAAATTAGGTAAATGTTATTTAAAAAAAAAAAGTTATACTAAGCATGGACTTGACTTTTAAGTTAAAAAAATTCAAAGTTAATAAAAATGGGTAGTTTTATGTAATAATGACTAACTAGCAAAGTAATTCAGGTACTGAGAGCTTTCATTTAGCGTTTACACGCTGTATATACACATACATCTCACTGGGACGTTGCAACTCATTCTTTTATAGGATTCGTTATTTATAATAACATACGTCGCAAACATTTTAAATTGTCTAATTTAAACCTCAAAAATTAGTAATTTGGCTAGCCATATAATTTGCAACAAAGTTTATTATACATACATTTGTATGGCTTTATAAATTTATAATTATAAAATAAATAACCAGAAATTGTGGTATAATGTTATTCTAATTATTAAAACAAAATCATTACACGACGGGTCATCAAACGAAACAGAATCTTTTTTTCATCACCCCACAGAATACTGTTTAAATATTTAAATAACAGTACATTTAACATATATATAATACAGTAGGAAAAGGTCTGGGGTTTCGCTTGTTATAAAACATTCACGTATGTTAAATGGGCTTTTAATCCTAACAACCCGTTGATTTCATAAAAATAAATTAAACATTCTTGTAGTGATTAGGGTTATTTTTTCAACTTAAAAAATCCATAATTTTTAATGTAAAGTGGTAATTTATTGTTTTAAAAAACAACTTTTTTAATTTTATTATAACACTTCATGATACACAACAGTTCATATTAAGTTCTAAATAACAATACTTTTAACAATTATAAAAACCGTATTTTATAAATATGGTCAAAACCTGATAAATTACTTAAATAGTTGTTAGCAACCTATTCAATTTAGTAAAGAATTATTATCCTCGCAGTTATTATGGTGTACGATCTAGTTAATTTTGGTTTCGAGATGATCGAAATTAGTATACAGTTATAATATTAAATTGTTACCAACTAACCTGACTTGACCAAAAAATCCATAATGACAAAACACATAGTCATTATTGACCTAAAACGATAGTCACTACATTTTTAATGATTTTGGTGTTACGTTATATCATATGCATACGTTATATCCAGTGAAAACTAACAATGTAATAGCGTGCAAATGAAGATTTAGTTAACATAGCTCAATTCAAATAATTGAAACTGATATTATACATCATATTGGTTACTGAACACGAATAGAAAAATATTTATTTGATATTTCCATACCGTCAAATATCACCAAAAAGTTATATTCGACGTTTTAAATCCGTGAAATTTTTTTGACCACAACCAATGTTTAAATAAGCTGTTTTTTACACGCTATTACATTGTTAGTTTTCACTGGATATAACGTATGCATATGATATAACGTAACACCAAAATTTCTTGGGAAATGAATTCGTACAAAAATTACATTTTAAACGCTGCGGAACAAATTAATACAATTTTCTAATCAATTTAAACTATACGGTTTGAATCCACGAAAATATAAATTATCAATTTCACACTGAATATGATCACAAATAACAATAGAAATAAATTAATATGTGCGGTTTGGTTTGACGAAAATTGTTGATTTCTAATTACTACGCAATACTTCAATAGACCGTTGCTAAGCAACACCATCTGCGATATAGATATTTAACACGTTGCGCTATACACTATTTAGACTACATTAATTACTCGAGATGATTTTCTTATTACGCTTCAATGGTGAAATCAAGTCAAGTTCAAACCACAACACAATGGTTGAATTTCGTGGTAGAATTTTCAGGTGAAATACATCTTTAACCGCGAAACGTATTTCCGTGGATAAATGTATTTCTGTATACAATATCTACGATTATCCGACGGAAGAAATATAACTATTTTCTATTGCATCACTAGCACTTTATTAGAATAATATTAACATTCCATTCATAGCTTTCTGAGATATGTTTAAACTAATACAATTTAAGACAGGTAAATAATATTTAAATTAATGTCCCAATAATTGTAAATAAGTAACACGTTAACTACGATTTTGACTTAGTGATTAAACATTCATCGGTCGGTTAGGCAACAAATATTACATTAAGAAATATTCCACAAGCGTTTCAGTTCTGGAAAGAATTAATATAAACCATTATTAAAATGTAGTATATAGTTGTCACATAAATTTATTTAGATTTTAAATTTTAAAACTTCAGATTTCAAACTTATACTGTCAGTAACATTTCTAAAATTATTTTAAAAATGTATTCAAAGTGAAATTATATCCAAAATAATACAATATGAAATAATAATAAGTTTTGTAATACAATTATAAATACCTATGTAATATAGGAGTGGTTATTTGTTTATAATTTATTTCCGAAACTAAAAAGTATAAATGACTCATGATATACTTTAATTTGATAATTTAGACCTTGGTAAAATTAATTATAGAATCAGTGAACATAATATGAATTTATAATCATTCATACGATTTATTAATGTTTAACAGCTTGAAAAAATGCATTAAATTAAATTAATTAGTAAATTAATAAAATTAAAACATATCATATATAACATATCACATATCATAAGAAAAAATGTTGGTTTGAAATTATTTCGTAATTTAGTATTAGAATTTGAGTACTTAGACAAAAATTAAAAGCTCAAACGTAATAAAATTAAAAAATTAAAATAAATGAACGATAAAATATCTAATGTAGAAAGTTACAAAAACTTAGGTAGAATGTTATCGATCATAATTAATTTCACTTTCAGTTAAAACAAAACGTTCTATATTTATAAATATTCAGTTTATTATTCTTAGTAATTATATTTTATATTTCACAATTGACTACAGACATTTTTATTTTTACATTTTATAATGCATAAATGTGTTATTTGGCGATTCATTTGGCATCTAGAAACATCCAACTTAATTACTAAGGAACAATGTGGTTTCCGCAAAACTTGCTACTTGCTCTTAAAAATCCATTACCTTCAAACGAATATTCTCAACATACACAAAAAATATTAACTCCGACTTCAAACATCGAATTTATGTGGGTACCATCCCACATAGGTATAACCGGCAACGAAATTGCTGACAAGGCAGCTATCCTTGCAATTAGAATCATCCCTCATCCAACATCCTCCGACTTATCGACAAATGACATCAAATCATTCATCAAGCATAAAACTTACGCTAGATGGCAAAAGTTTTGGGATACAATTCCTCTCTCCGATAAACTCAAAAAAATTAAGAAAGATGCAAAAAAATGGACCCCACCCTACCATCTCAACAGACGACAGGAAGCTGTCATCACAAGATGCAAAATCGGACACTCACTCCTAACCCACTCATTTCTCATCAACAAAAATCCGCCACCCACCTGTGATGAATGCCACACCGACCTTTCAATTCATTACATTATCTAAGAATACACGAAGTACTTGGATATAAGAAACCACCGATTGTGGAAGAAGCACTTAATGAAAATCATCAAATTCTTAACCGAAATAGATCTTATTAATAAACTTTAACAATGTAAAAATGTATTTAAATACCAAGTCATAATACATTTTGTAATTTTACATTTAATGTACGGTAGACTAATAACCTGTGAAGTTGAAGCCTTATTTTGTAATAAAAAAAAAAAAAAAATTTGTTATTTAATACGTCAATGTAAAAATATACTATTTTTTTCATAGAAATTTATATTAAATATTAGTATAATAATTTTATACTTATTTACTCACTATCCATATTAATTTTATAATCTAAATAATAAAATGTATATAAGTTGTTTGTATTAAAAGATAATTACTTTATTATCTTATTACTAATTTAAAAAAGTATTGTTTTGCTAAGAATATTTATAACAATGGATGAAATTAACTTGTAACACCACACAAAGTTTTACTATGTTTGGTATAATTTATAAAAATATATATTGATCTAACACAAACTATAATGCTGTAACTAAAAAATTATTAATATGAAGCAATACTTTATTTTATTATGATTAAATTACATTGAAATATTATATATAATTAAACGTAAAAAGTATATACTATATTATAAATATACTATATACGTTACGCAAATAATTTTATATCATTAAAAAGTATGCATTTTTAAAACGTTTTAAAATATCTTATAATATATATTTTGATTAGGTATAAAATTCATATTGTTATATAAATTGTATTTTACTTTTGGAACATAGAAAAATAATAAAGTCTCATTGTCTCCAAACAATTAAAAAATTATTTCAAACTGCCACAAAAATACAAATATTGAAATATAAAGAAAACAAAACACACGTAATGTGCGTAGAACTAACTAAAATGAGAGAAAAAATAACTATGAAATGGATCAAATTTTTACTCCGACACTTTTTCATCTTACTGTTTTAGCAAAAACCATTGTAAATATCAGGTGAACAGCAATACATTTGAAACAAAGAACAAAATAATAAAACAAATACATTAAAATTTTCATTTTGATAAAAAATACTTATATAGACGTACATAAATAGACGTACAATAACAAAAAAAAACAAAAAAAAATATTTCCAAGACTTTTTTGATAATTAAACGAAAAAGTGAGAACAGATTCATTAAAATAAAAATGCGAGTTAAAAGTTTTATTAGGTATGTACAATTAATGAACAATTTTACTTGTATAATATCAGAACACAAAACTCATTCTAAAGCAGAGCACTACAGGGAAAGTTAAATAGAAAAATTCTACGGGTTTTAACATACAAAAATTATATTCTAATAATTTTATATTGTAATAATTTACGATATATATATATATATATATATATATATATATATTTATTTATTTATTTATATATAAAGAGAGAGAGAGAGAGTACGAATATATAGCCTGTATATTAATGCTCTTGATTTGATGTGGGTAATACCCGGGTACCCACAAATCCAGGTACCCGTTTATTCGGGTAAAACCTGATTTTGTGGATAGTTAACGTTTTCGGGTAGTGGATACCCCGGTGTTCGTCAATTGCGCCGGATTTGGGACACTACCTGTATAGTATACATCTATTGCGCCGGTATCAAAAAGGTATAATTAAAAGGTATACATCAATTGCGCCGGAGCATTTGACAATGACACAAACTGTCTTGATTAGTTTTAATCCTTATAATTTTATCTTCAAATAATAAAATAATATAATGGTTTTCAAATGTACCTATGATATAGATAATCTACTTATAAGATTACAACACGTAAAAACCATAGTTGCAAAACTTATTTGTAAGTTCCTTATTTACCAAATATACAATAATGCTAATCTGTAAGTCTTTAAATCAATAGACATAGTATTTTACACGTTTATATAATAATATATTTAAAAATCGAACGGCGCAATTGACGTACACAATTTATAACATTGAAATATCGATCGGCGCAATTGATGTATACCTTTTTTCTATCCCGTAATTTTTCTTTTTTTACCTGTGATTTTCGGCGCAATTGATATATGCCCGGATACCCATTACCCAATATTTTCGGGTACCCGATAGTTTTTGATTTAAGTAAATGGTTTAGCCTAATCCTTCACTGCTAAGAAGTAAACAGTATTAAATCATATATTGCACAACTATTTGAATAAAAAATGTTAAAATATTTCCTCTTAAATTAACAAAATTACATTTTAAAAATAACATATTTTATGTGAGTACTATTAGTGAAATTATATTTTGGTAGTTATTTTATTCAAGTATAATGTCGAAAAACATGTTAAAAGCTATTATAAAGCCTATATTTAAGTCTTGTTAATAACGGATACAGTGGCCTCATTCGTTACCTTTTATGTGTATAGCTACGCAGATAATAATAAGTAATCACAATCAGTAGCGTACATGCGGTGGGGGGTCAGATTCAAACTCACCCTTAGAGCCAAAAAAAAAGAAAATTATGATATAATTGATGGCGTGTAATATATTCGTACTTTTATTTTTACGCTTTAAACTTAAAATATACAACTAAATAAATGTCATAATAATTAAATAACTATTATGATAGGTGTTTGAAAAGTTTTGTTAACTTTACTGTTTTTATATTCCTATAACTTCTAATTTACTGTAATGTAAAAGTAAACTGTACTTTTTTAAAAAGTTATATAAAATAATATCTATTTATTACAATTATTTATCTGCGGGACGAAAATAAAAAGATAACGAAATTATGGGCTTCGTTAAATCGTTTACAAATGAGTAGAGCAGAGGACTTGTAGCTCTAAAAAAGCTCTAATTATGCAAGTACTTATGCACTTAAAAACCTCATAATATGCATTTAAAATATGCACTTAAAAATTTTTTTAGCCTTTTTATTTAAAAGTACTCGTATTAATAATGTAATTAAGTTTAATAGTAATAATAATTAATAAAAAAAAAAAACAAATCAAAACAATTACATAATTTAAATATATTATATACCATAGTCAAATAAACAAAATACATTTTACTTAATTTTCTTAATTATCTTAGTTTTCTGTAAAGAAACGATCATTATTGTTTCCAGGAAGAATGTGTGCCCGTGAACAATCAAAAACCATATTATACAACAAAAACTAAAAATAAATACATTTTTATCCAAACATTTTGACTGTGTTGTTTGAAATAAAAATGTCACTTTGGAAAAAATCGATTTATGTTAAATATGTCACAATAAGTATAAAATAGCGTATAAAAGCGTAAAATATGCCCTAAAAACCAAAAGGCTTCAAAATATGCATTTATATGCAAAATAAAATTTCATAACTAGCTTTGTGAAAGCATGAAATGTATTTGTTTCGTACTCTGCTATTTTTGTAACTGTGCAAAAAAAGTATGCAAATACTTCAGGTCCTCTGCCCTACTAATAAGTATACAAATCATAACGGGTACCCGATCCATAACGGGTACCCAATCCATAACGGGTACCCGAAATTTTGTAAATCGGGTAATACCCGTAAAACCAGGGAACCCGGGTATCCGGGTAGTATCCAGGTACTCGGGTATCAAGACCACTACTCTATATACATACGACTAAATTTAATATTTCAAAGTTGTTATCCGATGTAAATATAATAATATAGTACACTCAATACCATAAGAATATACTTTGAAATTATAGTAATTAATTAATATCGACATAAAAATAGAATTAAAAATAAATAAATTATTTTAATCTATGGGATTAGAAATATTGGAGGGGTTATACTTATTTTTTAAATCCAAGTGGATGCCAACAGCGATAAAAAATGTCTGCGTATATTTGTTTTTATTTTACATTTACTCCCACGCCTTAATGTCACTGGTAGATGATGTAATATGACGTGTTGTATTTGTGTTTTCGACAGTGAATATAATACTATGATAGTAATAGCAACAACAATATTTTTACATACGATTCCGGACTCACATTTTTACAGCAAAAAACATTTAGACTGATTTTTAAGAAACAAAGTTTTTTTTTCTTCCATTCGATAATTAATTATGATTTGTAAACCCTTCAAGAAAAATTTACTATTTAAAAAAATTCCGAAATAAATTACCACGTCAAGAAATAGAAACACATATTTTCAAGTTCAATAATACATACAAATCCACAAAGCAAAGAAAAAAGATAATATTGATAAATTTTTACATATATATATCTCGGACATTTATTTTACAAGTACATGCAGTTTTTTGTTCATTCCGAGAACTGGATATCTGGTAACGTCATATTTATATATATAAACATATATTATAAGGTTCACTGAATTTTACCAACTCTCCCCTCCCCTCTCCCTCTTTCCCATTCTTTCCCTATAGTCTACTTTTCTGAAATAATATAATGTTCATAAAACGTACAATATTTCGTTCAGAAAACTAATGAAACAAACAGTATACAATGTGTACTATACATATAAACACTACTCGTACACAACTTTATAATGTGACAGCAAAGTAACATATTAAAGCAACAAGTTTCATCGAGTGAGGTAACCGTAGAATAACTAAATGTAATTAAAACAAAACGACCATGTTCATAATGTGAATTAAAAACAAGACACTCGGGAAAAAATCAAAACCTTTTTATATTAACATTTTCATAACGATTATACTGCGGTGTACCCGATCGCGTAGAACTTTCGTAACTTTATTTAGTGGATATTAGGTTTTTCAGGTATTTTAGAATTTAGACTTTGAAACCAACAAAATCGAAAACTAACGTAACATGTTGAATACGAAAACACAATTGTTGATTAGGTATTAATCGTATTTTTTCTTCACATCGTTTTTGCAACGGACATGATTCAAAATCCCTCCTAATACGTTTACCATGAGAGTTGGAAACAAAAAAAAAAAAAAAAAACCAATTGAAATATTATTTTTACATTCATACATATTGAAAACAGTGCACTATGAGAACTGAAGTTTGACGATTTCACGAAATGGACGACATCTGGAATAACACACGCAACACAAACACCTAATGCTTTTTCGTTGAATTGCAAACTATAGTTATGATATACGATCAAAACACGAACCCCCTTGAATTCGTCTGACGTTAAAATCTACAAACGATATGACCTCACCAGTCTACCACGAAACAATATAACAATGCGTCGATGATGTGCACGTGTTTGATGGGCGAACATTAAAAATCTAAAACCGACGCGGTCCGTAACGAGAAGAAAAAAGAAAACGTTGAGCGAAACAAGACCGTGCCGAAAATCGTCTACGACCGTCATCGGACGCATCGAAAACAATACCGCAAAAAAAACGATTACGAAGTGTATGCAGTTTACCGTACAGAAGATATTTGCTGACCGCTTGCTGAACGCCTATTTATATTTTTCACTCGCGCCTTACGAAAACGACCGGCCCGAAAAAATTCCATCCTTTCAGCCATCTCTCTCTCTCCTCGTCCGACGCCGAAACCCCTCGCTGGGCAACCGTCCGACGAAGAACTTTTAAACGGTCGCCCCGATCATCCCCGCCCGCGACTGTATCGACAATTATTCACGCAAAGCGGCTTAACGACGGTCCGTCTATTAATTATATTCCTCGTGGTTCAGACGTTTCCATTTCCGATCCTCTAATACGGTGCACCAGTCCCGTTCTATTCATCCGTTTTAATTTATTTTAATTTGATTTTTTCCGCAAATCACTGTTCGGAATCCGCGTGTGTAGAGTGCACTATAATACGTTTATCCTATTAAAAAACGTTCCTCCTCTCCGCGCGCGCTAATAACCATCACAGCGCGACTATAAACAAAACGTACGCGCGCACTCGTATTTTTACGGTTCGTATAAAATGCGAATGGTTGCTAATCGTCCGGCCCACCATTCTGTTTACCGTTAAAATAAAACTATGACGCTGTTGTGTAAACATAAATATACTAAATATAATAATAATAATAATAGATCTGTGCGTGTGCACCTGTTTACTGTCGATAGATAATAATACTAAAAAGAAAAAGAGGAGGCGTAAATCCTTAGGTCGAGCGAGGTGCAAGGATGGTTGAATGGTATGGCTATATCGATATTTTAAATTTGAAACCAATACACCAATGGTTCGGAAAAAAATATTCTGAATAAAAAAAGAGATCCGGTAGATCATATAAAGGTAATTGTTACAGCAAAAGAACCGAATATTTTTAGAACTTTTAATACTTCCTTCAAAAAAATATAAAAGAAAAAATCCAATTAAAATTTGGGAAAATCAAAATTTACATGTGCATAAGCAGAAATAATTAATAATTAATGATTTTCATTAAAGTATTACGTAACTATGGAATATTTTAGTATTTTAGATTCTGAACGGAGTGATGGAATCTATTGGTTTTACAATGATGTGTGTTTTTTTTATTTTTTATTTTTTATTTTTTTTTGTGTCTGAGGACACCTTTTTTGGCAGTAAAAATGCTTCGATTTGCTTATGTAGCAACTTTTCTGAAAGGAAAGTGAATTTAGTTGGTACTTTGGGGGGTCAAAAGTAAAAAATTTTCAATATTTTTTAAATGCAACGGGAAAAACCCTAAAAAAAAATAAGGGAAAACCGGGAGTTTTTACGCAAAACCAGTTTTCGACAAAATCAAATTTTTTATTTTGCTATAACTCAAAAACTAATCGATGTAAATACTTGAAATTTTCACCAACTATTTAGATGAGCGTTCTCTATACACCGTTAAATTTTGTATTTTGTAAGAGTCGCACTTCACCCCCAAGCGTACAGCAGAGCGAGGCCCATCCGGTTCTTTTTTTAAGTAACGATATAAATAAAATTTCGGTTTTATCGGAAACCGATATGTTGTGAATTGTACCGTACTTTTCGTCAAGTATTTTTCAATTACTATGAAACCTGTTGGAAAATTTATTGAGGTATCTCCATTAAAGTACAAAATATATCCTATCAGAAATCTTTTATGATCACGATTATCCTTTTGGTCATACGAATGTACACGGATACAAAAAAGAAAAACATAGTAAAATCGATACATTTCTTATTTTATTCAAAATCTAAAAGTGTAATACAGTGTTCGGCATTGAAACATGAGATAGAGTAACAGTATAATAGTTTCGATATATGTTATTTAATTAATTTAAATTTATTTAAATTATTAATTTTATTTTTTTATTTAATTCATTCATTGAATACAAATTATCATTCTTATAGACTTGGTTATACGTTGCCAATAAAAAAAATAAATAAACTGATACGTATTATATACGTTTGTGACCACGTCATAGTAGTAAGTAAAAAAGGTTGTAAATGTGTAATAAATTATTCCTGTTCCTACGTCGGACAAATTTCGTTTAACTCAACAAGTAAAGATGTACAATTTATGCAGTAGAAGTCGGGCTTTCATAAACATATTTTATAAACATAGATGTACGTACTTATTTCCATTTTGTTGGAATTCTTTTTCATTTTCTATTCCATTTTATGTGTAAATTATTTTTAATGTTAAATTCTTATACTTTTCAAGTTTTAACGATTTTAATAAACTTAAAGCGGTTCGTTACATTACCGTTGAAACAAGTCCAAAAAGTCCTATCTTCGTCATCTGTATAATAAAACAATATAATATATAGTTGCTACTCGCACTTATACTAATACTTGTGGTTTTCTGGTTTAAAGTTCATTTGAATGAAAACTAAAACTGAATTAAAAATGAAATTCGGTAAATAGAAGTATTTCAATAAATTTTACTGCTGTTTTAAACGTAATCGATCAAACATCGTTGTATTTAATGAATAGAAATAATAAAATTATAAACTATTCCCGTGTAAAACAAAAATGGCCAAATCAAAACCAAACCAAATGCTCTACAACCGTAATACATTTTTTATTTATTACGAATTATATGTTATGGGTTACGATTTAAAGGATTACAGGCTATATAGATGGGTAGAAATTGGATTATTGATTTTCTACTAAAAATACAAATGAGTACTCAGACTGGCCATTTTATTATTCAAACATATTATTTAAATAAAATAAGTCGAATACCCACGATATGATCGTAATATAAATTTCATTAAATGTGTCATATATATAAAAAATTAAAAAGTAGAAAAAAGTATACACTTAAATGTAGTGGCGAAGCGAGCTTTTTTCACAAAAGGAGCAATGATTTTATTCTACCCGCCCACCAAATATTTTCTAAAAATACAAAAAAATATACTCACTACGCTCACTGACATGTATAGTACATATTTATTCATTGCATTCAATACAAAAATATTTATTACATTAATGCCAATTTACTTTATGTTAATTATTTATTTAAATAACAATATATTAGTTTAATAAATTTGAAGTTAATGTATATTGATTGATAATTTCTTCTAGATTTATATCAATGTCCCTTTAACATGGAAATAAAAGTAAGCTTTCTAAGCGATTTGTTACTTATATATTATATATTTTTATATAAGCATTATACCCACTAACTCCAAACTTTAAAGGAACGATCACTCCTCCAGATCCTCTTCACCACGCCACTCCTTATATGTGTTACAATATTGTGTATTAGTTTAAAGATAATAATGTTATAGAATGATCCATTTCTAAGTAATGTTATTTCATTTATTTGCTCAACGAACATACGTTGAAATGCTCAGACGGAAAACTTTTTATTCATAGTAGGTACTGCAGTGAAATCTCAATAGTTAGAAGAGTACATCCTTACATCACCAATAATTTTAAATGGCAGTTATTATTTTGATTTCTGTACCTAACCATTATCAATTCCTTCTAGAACATAAATATGCAATTTAAAACAATCCTAATAAGTCTATAGTTTTACTTTATGATATTGTACAACAATCGACGCAATTTTTTCTGTGTCACTCAAAGGTGTTCAATAAAAGAGCACATATCTTACTTCAGACAGCATAAATCTCTTATCTGTATCTGTTTTGAAAAAAAAACATAATCTTTTCTAAAACGAACAATTAAAAATAAAAATAATAATAATAATAGCTTTGTCCCACTTCTTCTTTTGTTTTAAATATTTTTCGTCGCTCTCAAATACTTGTTTTTAGTTATTTTCCCTATCCATTGTATAATTTTTAATTTTTAGTAAATCGATCAAACGTAATCATTTTTTATCGCGATTCAATCCCCGGAAACGTTCAACGTTTAGTTCTGAAGGTACTTAAAAAATAAGTACATCAAATCAAACAAGTTATACGAGTTAAGAATAACACCCATGATATCGTAAATTGCAGTAATATTGTTGAATAATAATAATAATACGTACAGAACAGCTCCCCGGGTTGACAAGGAAAAGATTATGAAGAAGAAGCTTTAATGTAGCAAATTATCTTACTTTAATCTACAAAAAACTGTAAAAGCTGCACTCATAAAATATTCTTTGACCACGTGTCCTGATATTGTGCATCCCTCTCCCTTGCCGTACAGAAAAACCGCAAAACATTTTTGGACACACGCCTGTTACTAAATACAAATTATTATTAAATATACACTAACATTTATAAATACATGTCGACCGCGTATTCGTTATACTCGTATTATTCCAGATGAATAAAACCAAAACGACATACAAAATGGGCTAATAATATTTTAAGACATACCAGTGACAATAAAGTCTCGCAATGCTGTAAAGTATTGTATAACCAAAAAAAAAAAAAATTATATTATCTTGTTAGTCGTGTTTTTTTTTTTTTCTGTATATTCTCACTTACCCCGTCTTATTATGGCAAATTTCTTGGTTTTCAGTGTGGACGAATAATAAATAATATATATATACTTGTATAAAAGTAAAACAAAATATTCCAACATACTATAAAAACGGCTTTTGTTCCTTGTAACGGAACACTTGGGATTATCCCATAAAAATTGAAAAAATAACGACTGCATAGTCGTAAACGGCACGGTCGTTTTTGAAACATGTAAAATCATTAAACGGTATTACTGTACGTCCAATAGATTTTAATATTTTTCTTCTTATTTTTTTGTTACGTTTCTCCCCTCTGCCAGGTAAACAGAATCGAATCCACGTAACGAAATATGAAGTGTCGATTATTAATCAGCGGCGCTCATCTATTATTGTTATTAATATCATATTTACGTCCCCATTGGACGTTTTGTTTTTATTTCGGTATTATAAGAGCAAATGAGTGGGAAGAGACAATAAGAGAAAAATCGAACCCTCTCAAGGGGCCCACCCGATTCACAGTGAAATGTGACGTCAATGCACACACACACACACTCCTATCTGGAAACTTATTCGTTCGGATTAAACGGGATAGGCAAAGGTAAACTCCAGAAGTCCAATAAATTTCCTATAAAACGTACGCCAACGATAATCCCATATGATAAAACATGGTTTTACGCGCGGGGCAACGGTGTTCCTCGCGTGACATAGTAGAAGAGTTCACGACCTCTCGCCGCCGCACTATCGGTTATCGCAGCGAATGGACTGCTATTTTTTCGCGTATAATTTACATAGGACACGGTTTTATCCGAACGACGTACGCAATATTTTATCGCGATACAATAATTTAACTATAACTGCTCATATCCGTGTACAAACGTTTAATCCAAATGATTTCAACTGGTTATTCGTTCGAAACATTATCCACTACAACATCCGCACACCCACGCAAAATTGAAAATACTTCATGAAGAAGAATATTTTGCGAATAAAATATTCATAATGTGATAGAACAAACCTCACGTACACTTGTATACTTAATGGTACATGGTGTAATAGATGTATCTACCGATTTCGCCATCCGCTGATTTCGTATGTCATTAGATCGCCGTGCATTGTAGTTGAATTAAAAAATAACATTGCATGTTTATATAGCGTTTAAAATGTGGATAATGCGGTGATAGAACTGAATATTTCTTAGTCCTGGGGCTCTTCGTATTCTCTACGAATCGTAAACAAACTTACACCATAGTTTGTCTGGAGAAGATGCTGTGGTACAGTAATTGTTTGTGGCAAAACATTTGAAATACTATTGAAATGTAATTTATTTTTGACATAAAACACTTGTTGGATAATCAATTCAATAACTAAATATTTGTATACCATTCACAAACATGTTCAATAATATTCCCGTGTCTATAGTATAGTTTATACTTGGTGGATCATAGCGTTATCTCGTTTTTTCACACACCTAACGCAGAAGTCGAGTGAACATATTAGTGCATCATTTTATTATGTACTATACGTTCTATATAGCTACGGTATACAGATTTAATTAAAAATCGGTCTGATAAGATTGTGTATAAATATTTTATGTGGTAAATAATAAATTACTACTTTGATGTTTTTATTTTTTTAAAAAACATTTATTGTATACTTACGTTTCGAATCGAATCCCAAAATGAAATAAGGACACGGAAATGTAGCTACTCCGCCGGCTTTGGTCCGATTAACACACGACCAGCCATCGAATTCTCTAGGACACCAAACATCGCTGTCGGACACTGTAAGACAATAACACATTGTTAAAATAATAATTTTGGCTCCGAGTATTTATATACAGTTCGCATAATAAATAAAATATATTTATTTATTTATTTATTTATTTATTTATTAACGGACGTGAGTCCTAAAACATAATAGTATAAACATCGTGTGCAGAAGATAACTAACATAACATAATAAATTATAATTTATCTTAGTTTAAAATTGTATATAATAAGAAAACTTAGAATTAAATATAGAATACATAATAAATATAACTAAAAAATTATTTAAATATAATTAAAGACATAAGTATTTCCCGCAGCCATCAAAAGGTTAGCAGGAGAGTTAAGTACATAATTTTTTGATGAGAAAAGAGGATAGAAAGGTTTTGGATCTCTAGTATTAAGATTATTAATTTTAAAACGGATTAAAGAAAGAATTTCAGGACAGTCAATTAAACCTAATATCAGCTTTTGCAAATATTTAGAGAGTAAAAAGGAACGACGATCAGAGAGTAAAGAAATATTAAGAAAATTTAAAACATTAATATACGTGCCGTGAAGAGGTCTGTTGATGTTAAATTTAAAAGAGATAAAACGTAAAAAATTATTTTGAACAGATTCTAGCATAGTATTTTGCTTTGATGTATTATTTATCCAGATGATGTGGCAGTACTAAAGGTGAGAACGGACAATAGAATAGTAGAGGATTTTTAAGGAAACAGGATCTGAGAATGTACCACAAGTACGTTTTAGGAAACCCAAGTTACAAAAAGCTTTATTTTTTATCATTTCGGTATGAAGAGAAAAATTTAATTTTGGATCAAAAATTATACCTAAATCATTAAATTGATTGACTAGCTCGATATTAGATGTAGAAATTGAGTATTGAAAATTAAAAGGTTTCTTTATTAGGTGAAATCTCATAATTTTACATTTGCTAAAATTTAAAGATAGACGGTTCTCGTTACACCACAAGTATATTAGTTAAAACCGGTGTTAAGATAAATCTACAATTATATAAAAAAATAGAAGGTATACCGTCTGGACCTGAATTAGAACTAAGTTTGAGATTGGAGATTAAATTAAGAACATCGAGGTTAGTGAAGGAGACGGAATTTATATTTAAGTCGTAATTTGAATTTATGTTATTAGTATTTAGAGATGAAAAATTAGGAGGGGGATGTACATTAGAATAGGCATCAGAGAAATATTTAGCAAAAAGATTAACGATATCTGTACCGTTATTAACAACTGTTGTGTCTAAAGATAATGATTGAGGAAGTGCATTATTGTTAGTAGAATTTTTAATAAATGACCAAAAATATTTTGGATTGTTTTTTATAGAAGATTGAACCTTATTTATATAATTTTTATAATCAGATTTAGCGAGTCTTTTACATTTAGCCCTTAGGCGAGAGAAATTAATATAATCATCGATGTTTTTATATTTTTTATAGATAAAGTGGAAGGTTTTTTTTCTTTTAAAAGTAATTTAAAAGATTTGGAATACCAAATTGGGCACCTAGCATTACTGTATATACGTCTCTTAGGAACAAAAATATATATAGCATCGTGCAGTATTATATATAGATGGTCGACTACGGCGTTGATATCGGATGAGGTAGAGTCGATAATATTAAGTGAGTCGCCGATGTAATTAACGATTTTGATGTAATCACAATTTTTAAAATCATAAATTATATCATATGGAGTCGATAAGATATTAAACTGCTCATATTTTAACGAGATATTAAGTGCTGGGTGGTGGTTATCAATAGGCAACAATTGGTCAGGGTCATTGGTGATGCACAGGTGGATATCAGATAAGACTAAATCTAAATTAACATTATTGTGATTGCGTATTAAATTAAATTGATTAAAATTAAATTGTGATAACATACTAATAAAATATGAGTCTATTGGAGAATTACAAATTATTGGCAACGTATAAGGTAACCAATTTAAAGAGGGTAGATTAAAATCACCTAATAAAATAAATTTAACTTTTGGATTAGATATAAAAAGTTCATTAACAGCTGCAAAAAATTGTTCGTATAAGGATAAAGGAAAGAGAGGTGGAATATAAACACAACCTAGAATCAAAGTATTAGGACCTTAATTTAGTTGTACAAAGACGTTCAACACTTTTTACAGAAACATTTTAAAGTTTACAATTTAAGGTAGATTTAATTACAATCAACACACCTCCGCCTCGACCACTTGAGCTGTTGAGTGAACATCTATCACAGCGAAATACTGTGTAGTTATCGAAGTTTAACTCAGCAGTAGATATGAATGGATAGAGCCAAGTTTCAGTGAAAGCAATAATATCAAAATTAGAAGTGCATAAAAGTGCAGTAAGAGTATTTAATTTTGAAACTAGACTCCTAACATTTTGATAATATAGTTGAAACTCGGCGAAACTTATGAGTTTTTTTAAACCGTAGAAGTGACAATTGATGGAATGCCCTTAAGATATTTAATTGTTAGATTTGACTCGCCATTAGAACGCCTTCTATTTAATTCATTACGTAGATTTTGAAAAAACAAACGTTGTTTGGGATTTTTGTCACTAGTTATTCTAACTTCTTTGAAAATTTCATCAGATTTTAATTTTTTTGATAAACCCAGAATCTTGAAAACATCAGAGGCTGAACTTAGTGAGAGTTTCAAAGGGCGTGTCTTTCCACCAAGTTTGCCTAGTCGCTTAGCTATGACTGATTTGACGTCCGAAACTAGTTTATCAAGAATACGTTCGACTGTTGAAATGTCAGAAATATCGGAATTTTTGGAGACATTAAATAAAATTACGTTTTTAGAACGAGCTTGTCGGTCCATGAAGTCCGAAAATGAGCCTTCTTCAGTAATGGGGTGGTTGAGTTCAAGGGCTTCGAGCCGAACGGACAAACTATTTAAGTTCTTATGGAGAAGAATATTATCTTTTTTGATAGTAGATATTTGAGAAAATACTTCATTCAGTGAATTTTTTTTCAAAAGAGTCTAACTTTGAATTTTTTTGATTAACGAGGTTAATCAATTTAGATTGTTCAAATTTTAAAACATTTAATTGTTTTATTATTACCTTAAGATCCGAAGAAGACATGCTATCAGACTGAGAAACCGTAGATTTTTTCTTTAAACAGTTAGAGCACGACCAAGTTTTTGTCTCGGAAATTAGACGGTCGAGATCGCTTTGGTTTAATTGAACGCATTGCATGTGGAAAATACCGTTGCACAATAAACACGTAACGGTATTGGGCTCAGCCCGTTTTAAATTAATCGCACAAATATGACACGAAACCATTTTAAGTGTTAGATCAAGCAATATTACACTGTAACCAGCGATAAGGGACAAGACGTACGGTAATATACGTGTGCACACGACAACGACTGAACTGGAATTGTGATATGTATTACAATAAGAATTTATTCCAGAAATGACGTGCACGTTCTTTTGCTTCGTTATCAGTCTTGTTGATTGTATGAATATTAATCGATTGTTAAGTCTTTAATAATTCGTTGAATAATAAATAATAATAATAATAATAAGCCCACAAAATATATAAAAATAAAAGCAACCGTTCTCTTCGAATAGTTTCTGTAGACCTCGCAGTAATCGATAATAACAATAAAATGCATAGCACTGTGATGCTCACCATTTCATTTTAAAATAGTAAATTAAAAATAAAAAAATTCATGAAACCAAATGGGGATCTCCTCAATACTATAATTATCAAATATATGGATGCACGCAGAAACATTGCATTCACCAATTACGTTGTAACACATTGAGTGTGGTGCACTAATCTGAATACTGCAACAAGAGTCGAAGTATCCAAACAAATGTGTCCTCTACTTCGAAGACCAAACGACCAACTTCAAAGGGAGCTGAGTCCATCAAAATATTCACAAGCACAAAAAAATTAACCCCGCAAATCCTCAAAATAATACTCTTCATCATTTCAAATTGAAATTTTCAATAAAACCTCGGAATCCTTCTGTAGCATTCATTTTCAATTAAATCCGCCCCGTGCTTTTGTTACTTTTGGTCCTAAATCTAATAATACCCTAGAAAATTCAAATAAAGAACTAACTCTGTCCAAATGCTTTTCCGGTTTAACTTAAATTATTGATTTTTTTTATCGCCATGTTTAATAAACAAATAATTTCCTTAACATTTATAAATATTTAAACTCATAAAATCGAATACACACGTGTTCACCCTAACTCATCAAATATCTTTACTGTTCTAATAAAATTCGTACAACTGAAAAAACTACTTTGATTTTAATTATATTACAAGGTCGACGATCGCTTATTGTATTCTTGTTTATACTCATATTTACTATAATGTTCTTACGTGTTCGTAGATTGTACGCAATTAATTATTAAAATGCCCTCTTATACATTTATTACGTAAACAAACTCTATATAACATTTTTTAATTTCTCTAATACAATACAACCAAATAACGTTTTATATCTTGTTATGTGAAAAAACTTGACATACCTATATTTACTGACTTAAAAAATATTAATTATATTAAACTGTTGGAAAGTTTATTGTGTTTTCTGTGTGATTAAATTATACAATAAAAAGGTACTTCAATTTCCACGCATAAGTACTTTCTACATCCCTACTTATTCTAAATTCTTCTATGGGGGTATTAACTAGAAGCTATACTTTATCAATTTGTTTCTCATTTCTGTGACTAAGTATGAAATGCAACACTTTTAAAGTACGCGTATCATATTGATTGTTAGTACATTTATTAATAATTATCTTACAACGCAACATTTTAAAAATTCTAAAAAAGATGTAACATTTTAACGTTTACACATTTATAATATTTATAAATGGTCATTGAAATATTTACCTCGTATATTAATATGATTAATAGTATATGTATGAAACCCGGAAAGTTTTCGTTTTGTAAAACCAATTTAAAAAATAATAATTATACTAATATAGAGTGTAAACAAATTTGACTTCTCAAATAATATAACTTATAAATTATGATTAAGTATTAAATTAATAATAATTAAAAAATTATTTTTATCTATTTTCATAAAATTCAGGATTTATAAATGTATTTTTATAAAGAATATTTCAGTTGATTATCGTTGGTTATTTCGTATTCTAAATAAAATAAAATTCATTACAATTTTCAACATTGAATGGTTTTAATAGTATTCAAGATGCAATAAACTGTCTATATTCTTTATTTACTTCACGATAAACATTAATAATTATGCAATTATTGTATTTTGTATTTTCGATATTTTGAATTGTCACTAATTAAAATAACAAATGAAGTTCTTATCGACTTCTACATTTATGAATATTCTTTCGTAGTCAATTTAGTACTTTTTTAAATACTATGTACCCAACCGTTTCTAAATACATTCTAAATACATTAATACAGTATAGTGACCTTTTACTTTTGGCATACATAAACTGCTGAAAATTGATGAAAAATATAAATTAAGTTGATTTTAAAAATGTCTCCTTAATATACTAAATGCAATTATACACTTATAATAAATAATTATTTTTAATTATTCATATGAATCAACCACTATTATTACAACATATTTAACTGTATAAAAGTAATAAATATATTTTTGTCGTTCTAAAAAAAATAAAAATAATAATGATAATTAATAAACAACTAATTATTTCAAAATAAAACAAGTCACGAAAACGATTAAATGAAATTCATTTAGTCTATAAGTTTTAATAGAATATTTTTTAAAATTTATTTGTCATAATATTTCTACGAATAAATATATAGTAAGAAAAAAAAACTTGTCAAAATAGTTTTTTTATTTTTTCAACATATACTTGGTTTTTCTGTAACATTATGTTTTGCCGTAACAATTTTCAATTTTTAGTTTTCACAGAAAACTTTATATCCTTAGATATGTCAATCAGAATATGATGAGAAATCGGCTAAATGTTTACCTAATGGTTCACTAAGCCACACTTCATAATTTACTATGTCTTTAAAAATAAATTGAAAAAGTGTAATTCTCCGCTTCTGTACGGTAACTGAAACTTTGTTCATAAATATTTTCTACACGTTATACAAATTACACGTTTTGGAGTTTAAGTTATTGATAGAATAACAAATTTTTCGAAAGTCAATTACGTTCGGTTGATTATCTAACTTTAAATAAATCAATATTATTACATGTTGCTGATGCTATATTCTTACGGTTTACGTAAACTTAATTTTGATAACGTACCCTATCGAAGAGTTGAAACAATAGTTTGAAAGCGCTCGTAAACAATACAATAAGGCTTGAAACGATTTAGACGTTCTGCGTTGTGAAACCGATTGTTAAATAATAATCGTAATATTTATAAAACTATTTCACTCTTGAACTTTGAATTGTATCAGTGGTCAGTGTATGTACGTGTTGTTTGTTACTTCGTGTCGTTGTATTTCCGCAATACGATTCAATAAATGTTTACGTACATAAATGTACAAATAACGAATCAATGAAGCAAACAATACAATTAAAGTTGATAAAATGGCCCAAAATGGTTGAGCACAAATAATTTTTAAACGAATATTCATAAAATAAAAATAAAAAAAAACTATAAAGTCAAATAAAAAATGTTAAACGTTTTAACAAGTTAGGCTCTGCACATAATACTGCCCACGAAACTGTAAATTTATAACCATGCTACTAATCGATCAATACCATCAACGGTACCATCCTCGGTATTAACCGCATCGTTTGTTTTATTTGTTATACGTGTACAGACCGAAAGCATATGTTTATTACACACTCCAAATCAGTGGCTTTTTCGGAGGGTGGGGGGAGGATCGCTAATAAATAAGTATTGCATATAAAAAAAAAAAAAAAAATTCTTCACAATAATAACTACAAGTAAATATTAAAAAATAAAAAATATCAAATATGATCACGTATTGCGATGATATTTGCCCATCGGAATAACGTGTGGGATCTACACGAATTCCGTGTCAATCTAAATCTAGATACGTGATCGAAGGTTCGCTAAGATTTCTGAGGACTACGCTGCGACTTGATCCTCCATTTATCCATTTACACACCCACAGATAAACCCGCGCGACCGTAGTCCGACCCACGCCCGTTCATCAACGTTCCGGGAAGCCAACGGAAGTACGACGTTTACGAGCACGTTAAAGTCGACATAGGTACGTGTATAGGGATTTATCGCCGCGCGGATCAACAGTTTACGACAATGTTTCCCAGCTTCTTTTATCCACGGAACCTTTACAGGAACTTAATCATTTTTGCGGAACCCCCATTTTCTAAAATAACATTGACGAATATGAAATATTTCGGGCGACGACTGTGACAATTATTGTAACGTAGTTATGAAAAAAATATTTTACGATAAGACAAAGTAACGACGATATCGGTAACGTGGTGTCAGTGCGAAATCAGTTCGGAACCGGCGAGTAAATCGGCGCCAAAGTCACGAAGGAATTTCTGCGGCACGTCCGCCGCCCACGATCGCGGTCCGTTTCGCCCCCGCACAGCGTACGGGAAATGAGTGCAACCCGACGTGGGCCGCGAATCGTTGGCCGAGGACGGTGCAGGGAAATGGAAAAATTTGGAACAGCTCCCGGGTAAATACAGTAACACTCGATGGAGATGCTCTTCGAGGGACTACCGCCTCACAGAAGTGTCTTAAGCGGGAATCGAAAACAAAATAAATAAAGCGATCGAAACATCGAGTTTATTTTTTTCATTGTTGAACACGATCAAATACAAATAAAACATTTCCGAAATATAATCACACGTACATTTTTTGCCATTGAACCCCCAAAGAAACACTCGCGTTCGTCGACGTACATGTGTGTATTTTTATTATTATCATTTCTTCTATTTCATTACGTATTGAAATCTAATTACATCATCTAATTCTATTTGCTTAACATTCTGACAATACGTGTCAGCAAGAAATGTTTCAATTTCATTCACATTACCCAACGTTTTTCGACATTTACTTTTCGTGTAATATCAAAAAAAAAATCGTATTTCTTCATCACTTTACACTCACACATTTATAATAATACAATATTTTAATTCGAATATTAGTAAAAACATATTATAATATATAATTAATTAATAAAACTTTAATATGTCTTCTCTTGATTTAAATTGTTAACACAATTAAAAAAATAAATAGAAATACATGTATTTCTACATTAAATCTGCAGCTTTAATAAAAATAAATTAACAAAGGAACAGTCAATATGTTTTATAAAACATTTTTTTTTTTTTATAAAACATACTTTGATTTACAACATAAAATAATTTGAAATTTATCATCACTAAGTCGACTATGTCTCGGGGTTAATACATGAACAGCTTTACTAAATAATCGTTCTATTGCTTCCGAAGATTGAATGATCGTATTATATTTAAAAAATACTTTTATGGTAGTTGGAAATTCATTTGAAATATCATAATCTTTGTTTTTCGAATTTAAAAAAGATAGTATTTGAAGATTCTCCAAATTTGAATTCCTTAATTCAGTTGATTCAGAATATTTTTAACATCAAATAATCAAATGCTCTGTTGCTTATGTTTTAAAATTTTTAAGCTTGAGTTAGGTAATGAATTCAAATGAATTACTACAGGAATAGAAATTTACAGACACGATTTTCGAGAATTATAACTGAAGCTTCTGTGCTTCTACTAACAAAGGTCCAAAATTAAACCATTTTTGAAATGTTGATTCTAAAATATTATTATAACTTGTACTATTAATTTTACTTATAACAGTTGATGCTATTAGATTTAGAGTGTGTGCACAACACCTCATATGTGAGGGTAAACAATAAGTATCCACATTATGACATTCAGAATTGGTAAATATTTGACAAACATCTACCTCAATAATATTTTCAGTTTCAACATCTTAATCCTTAAAGGGATAAATGTCTTCTTTTAAATCTACTATACTTAAAGTAGTCGACTGATATGGGTTTTCACTTTTTTTAAATGTTTTAAAAGCTTTTACAAAATAACTTGCGTTATCTATTACTACATGGCTAATTTTATAATTATGAATATTATATTCTTGGGTCATACATGCCATTGTTTCAGTGATATTTAAGTAGGTGTGGTATACGTTGTATACGTTTACAGCCGAAAACAAATGATTTTCGTTCATAAGTTATAGAATCAATAAAATTACATGTCATCCCTGAAAAATTATAAAATATTTCTATTTAAATAATATTTCAAACATAAAAATGATAAGTACTAAGTAACTGTTTTTAAATAAATAAACTATTCATTTTTAATTTATTTCATTAATAACTTAGTTATAGTTGTTTTTAATTAATTAAACTAGTCATTAATTGTAATATGTATTTGCATTAACTATAAAACATTACAATTTAAATATTATTATGAACAGTTAGCATACTTCAAAACTTTAAACAAATTGAATAAATATTTTTTATAATATTTGTTATCTAGCTAATAATTTTGTATTTTATAAGATTCCATTTCACTTTCACTTGATTTAAACGATCCAGTGACATAATCATTAGTGTCTATATTTTCAATAATGTCATCAGTGGTATTCACCTCATCGTGTATTATTTTTTAACCCTTATTTAAATATTTTTCTATTTTACGATAAAAAAAAAATAATTCCAAATGTAAACACTAATCACTAACTTAGTACTCACTAGAAAATACTCACAAGTGAAAGAAATAATGATTACTCAGTACTCAAATAATAACATTACCATAGGTATATATCCTACCACCGACGATCGACGATAGACAAGTTTACGGTTGCAATTAGATCGAGACCGTATCATGCGATATAATAATATGTTTATAATAAGAAGACACTGAAATCGTGTAATATTAAGAACTATTTATATTGTTTACATATAAATATTTACTGATAAATAATTATAAATATTATATAATTTTCATCGCAGAAATAAATCGGTTTTCGATTAATCGATATATCAATTTTTCGATATATCTATTTTTTAATATATCTATATTTCGATGCCGTGATAAAATATTAGTTGTATTAATTTGATATTGATATTTAAAAATATATCGTTTACCCTATTAAATAGTATTTTGATAAAAGTAAAGTGGAGTAACGGCCTAAGGGCTATTGATTGTTTGTTGCTTTGGGCATGCGATGTTAAGTATAATAGTGTTCATAAGAGGTCTTGTGAATTGAAACATAAAACTGAGATTAGTTTCTGGAAGAATGAGAAGGAACCTAAAAGGAATGGTAGCAAGTAAGTCAAGAACGTCCAGATAATCATTTAGAATTGAATTTAAAAATCTATTTAGATAATTTGACACAGATAACCATTAAATTCATCTAAATAAGATACTATATATCCAATCATTTTTTTTATCTAGAAAAGATAATTAAATATATTTTATTATCTAGATAATTCTCAACACTGTGTATAATCTCTTCGTCACGGTAAAATAAAATTAATTTGCAAAAAACAAAAAACTTTATTATGTATGAAGCATAAGCATAACATTTTTATTCAGCGTGACACTCGGAGCGATAAAAATAAGTTCGGTGCACACTTTGTGCTCTAAACTACCATGTATTACTAACCAACGTGTCTACGTCTAGTTTATGTACGACTGCTCGGAACACAATGAATGTGTTAGTTAATTATTTAATCGCTAATAGATATACTTCTCAACACGAAAAGCTGCATAATCTTTCTTTTTTGTTAATAATTAACAAAATAATAATTATGCGAATTACATTAATAATAATAATTATAATTATAATTATACTGTACTGTAGCATCCGAAAATCATAACGTATACCGTTTTCGACCGAACAATAAAATCAAATTTTTATTTTTATTTACTGATTCAAATGCTCTCGCAATAAACAATTACTTCAACAAATGTATCAATTACAATACGAATAACCAAGCACTTGAAGTGTTTTAATATCAAGCATTGCGAATTTTATTGAAACATCTACGTAAAATCAATAATTTTACAGTAAATTGTTTATGAATTTGAGTTTTTATGATTGTTTAATGTGCACTAGAACTGCAATTATAAGTACACAATAGCTTTAATATTTCAAAATAAATCAATCGAAGTTGAAATTCTTAAGAATACATTTTCATGACACCGAAAAAAAACTAAAATATACATGCTACTATACTATATATGATATGCAGTGTTTTATTCGCTCTGCAAGTAATTTCTCAAGAAATACAGATAAATGTTCTTGAAATGTGACCTATTTAAAGTATTATCTGCAACTAATTTTCAATCCACAAACAAAATCGTGTAGAACTTTCACAGAACTTCTTCAATCAGATAAACTATAAAGTTTCTACACAATAAACTAAAAAATACATCGTTGTGAAACCAATAACTGTGCTTGGAATCTAAAAAATACGTTATTCATCAAAATAGATGTATAATTTCACCAGTATAACTTTATCTCAAAAACAACTGAATTATCAACAGTCAATAACAGGAACAATTCCAATAGGATTTAATATAGCAACAGTGCCAGATAGTAGTTAAACATACCATGGAAATTAAAAAATATTCCAACTGTTTTTAAATGACAGTATTATGCATCGTAATTATTATACTTGTGATTCAAATAATTGTTTTATTTATTCAAAACTTTCGGCTTAATTTATTTCTACTTCTTAAGAAATTTAAAAATTACAAGGAATAATTCAAATACGTTTTCAAAATTTAATTGTTAAACAGTTCAAACTGACAATAATAATTAAGTAATAATAGATCGTACTTTACCAAACAAAACAATGCTTTTTCTAAACTTAAACAATACGCGACAATTTTCCTCTAAAGTTAATCCAATCTAATCTTCTATAGTCCTTTGCTTCTTTCTTTCTTCTATCTTTATTCTCTACAATCTCAAAAACATTCGTCTACTTATCACCAGCCTTTCAATTCGCATATTTTCATTCTTCTCTCTTTCAGCCACTATAAATGCAGATATCTTACACGCAATTTTCTACCTCCGATCAACAAATTATAAACAATATTGTTATAGACGGTTATTTTTTTTATCGATCGTTTTTTTTCTAGTTTTCTAAAATATAATCTCATTTTTACAGAGCGTTATTATTTAAGAAATTATTATTTTTCCATACCGTATTTTTCTTTTACGTTCTTATCAATACTATTATATTATAGGGATAATACAACAAATGTTTTGTCTTTTTCTTTTATTGTTTAATTATGATTTTTATAGGACGGTCCTTTAAATAAATTCGTATATCCTTGCTTTCAACGTATCACTTATTATTCTCAGTTTTATAATGTCCGTTTAATTATTGATTTTTTTTATTTAACAAATCACTCTACACACCTCTATTAGTAAACAAGTTGGCTCTTCAACGCCTTTCACTAGGAACTAAAATGTATTTATTACCACAAGCAATTATAGAAAACCAGTCCCACTAAAGTTTTCCTTTTCTTTTAGTTTTCCGATCAACCCAAAATATCATAGTGCCCTTCGTCTGATCACACATAATGGGTATTTTCATACACAAAATTTACCCAAACCACTCATCTTTATGTTTCTTAATTAGAAACAATATTTCTGACATTTGGTTTTACTCAAATTATATGTTTTCTAGCGAACTCGAGCTTTGTAATTTAAATATCTTTATATATTTAAAAATAAATAAATATATTAAATTAATAATTTAAATATTAATATATTTTTAAACATCATCAAACCATAATCGTCGAAGTTAATAGATCTTAACTCGAATTATAAATAAAACATATGAACAACCAGTACTCCTAATCTTAGTTCTATATAAGTACGTAAAAACAAATGCTCGGCTTTCGACCACTTAGTACTGCATCGTATATCCTAATTTCTATAATTCGGGTGAATATATTTTTGTTCTATTTTTCCACGCGTTTTTCGTACAGTTTTATCGATAGCTCGTGGATTCGACCCCAATAATACGTATCAAAAATAAAACCTCAAAACGATATCCACCATCGACGCTGCGGTACAAAAACAAACTGTTCTATCACGTTACTTACTTCATGATAATTACTTATGGATAGTCTATAGAAAAATTCACTGTTATAATCATGGGCGTATTTATGAGGGGGCTGAGGGAGTTTCAGTCTCCCTCCTCGAAATTAAAGAAAACAATTTTAAGTCCGTTTTTACCTTATAAAATCTAAAATTGTAGAAGCTCATAGTATTATTGTTATACGAATTATTATTTTCAAATTATTTATGTTATGTACCTACTCATACGTCCAACAATTCGTCGTAACGATTACATTTAGATTTAAATAAAATGTTTCATTATTATTATGTTAACTTTCTATTATTATGTATTTTATTACAATCATTTTGTAAAAAAAAAATTAAGATTATACAATAAAAATAAATATAGTTTACTAAAATTATAATTTTTGTATTTAACTGGTTGAATTGTAAAATATTGTTTGGAGGAAATTCCCAGCGCCCTCTAAAAGAAATCAAAATACCCTCTTGATTATAATAATAGAGTAATCAAGCAATCGGCGATCTACGATCTATCATTTCACTAAAGGGGCCCATAGACGACCAACTTGTTTGTCAACTTCGTTGCCAACTTGCCATGTTGGAGGAGAGGTTGCACGTCTGTGGACCGGTTGTCGGTAGTAGTAAACGGTTGGTGTGATGGTTAGTTGAGTGGTTGGTGTGAGATGGTTGGTGTGAGATCAAATCGTTTTGATTTTTGGTAGGTGGAGCCTTATGTTGGCAACCAAGTTGGTCGTCTATGGGCCCCTTAACAAACAGTTGTCTAAACCTAAAAATAGGTTTTTCCAAATTTCAACATAGTGACAAGGCAAATATTCAACAGACTTAGAAAATGTTTAGGAACTAGTTCTCCACAAAATGTATTACAACTTTAAGTAAATAATATCACTTTTATAAAATTCTATAGTTATATTTTTTTCGATATTGAATAAAATATCGAATAAAATTAAAATAAAATAAAATAAATAATAAATACTGTTATGACCGACCATACTTTATTGTAGAAATACATAAGAAAACTAGCCGTAAAATTGAAACCTCGGTGATGGATCTACTTTCCATAATCTCCTTGCTTCTCAGCCCTTATAGCTTCGATATACCATATTTTCATTAATCAGTTCTCATGCTCGGAATGCAGAAACTGCTGACGTGGCTTCATGTCAGTTTCTGAAGTCTTCCGAATACATATACAGTTAGCATCAGTTCTTGCGGCTAATCACCCAATTTATAGGGCAATGTTTCTTAACCTTTTTGACGTAGTGACCCTCAAAATATGTAAAAATAAAATCAGTTCCCTCATAACCTCTTCCTTTAATACAAATAATTTTAAGCTTTTATCGGTTTTACCAGTTTCAAATTATATTATTGGCATTAATAACGAAACAAAAAATAAATAAATATCATTAGTTTTTGGATTGCCAGATGAATTGTAAATTTATTTTAAAGAGCAACTTCTTATTTTCAATGAAAATAATATTCTAGTGATGGTAGACAAAGTTAGAACTTTTTTCAAAAAATTAGGTACTTGGATTTATCTTACATTTATCTCAAAAAACGAAATTTTGATACATCCGATTTAACTTTAAATTACACGGATGAAAATGTAATTTGAAGTTAATACATTCCATTAAAACACTTTTAAGAGAACTGAAAATTCAGTTACTGGAGTATTTCCCGAGTGACAACAATGATTTTTCGAATATTTTTTCTATTAATTTCTCGGGTTCTTAATACATTTGATGAAAACATAATTGCAGTTGCTTAATTAACAGTTGAGATTCACATATCTAACTCTTATAATTATAAGCGGAAACATTACGAATACAATTTTTATCTTAAGATTTAAATACGTTTTGGCTCGATCGACGATATGAAAACAGAAGTCTAATAAAAAAGGCATTGAAAACATTTGTATAATTTGCCACTGCTGTCTATTCGAAAAGGATTCTTTTTCGTGGCAGCATTAAAAACTAAATACAAATATCGTTTGTAAATCATTAGAAAATAATTTTTTTATGTACATATTTCCAATGTCGAATCACAATTACACAAACTTTTAAAACTAAAAGAAGCACAACTATCATATATATTTACACTTTTTTCTTTATTATTCGCTATTTATAATGTGTTTATACTATAAACTTTTTAATTTTTATCATTATGGTTATGTATACATTTTTCATTTTTAATGTAAATAAAAGTTTTTTTTTCGACATCGACGTTTAATTTCTGTTCTGACCAGTGCGACACCTCATCTAGAAGTTTGCGACCACCAGGTTCTAGAGCAACGGCGCGAAACCTTTTTTGATCCACGACCCTCAAATTAATTATTTTCGCTACGACTCCCTTCCTACCTTCCTTTCTTAAAATAACATTAAATAACCTTCATAAGATTATATAAAGTAAAATACATAATAGTTATATTTTTCGTTCGGTGTTAAATTATTAGCGATCTCCAGGCTGCGTAACACTGTCATAGAGGATAACCCCCCCCCCACCCGGTTCATGACACGCATAAAACGTTACCTCGTCCTAAAACAGCATCGTGCTGCTGGTTATCGTTCACGCGGTATACGTAAGACAATCGAGCGTGGTGCAATAGCAAACGCCTTTACTTAACGGACCGTGCAACACTATGTCGTAGACCGATTAATGTAATGAACGTAACAATAACAATTAGCATCATTACAATAATAATGAACGATAAGATTATATTTCGACGTGCAAATCACGTCAATCAATAGCCTTTCGCATGCCAGTGAGTTTACGCGACGTTATTGGTGTCATAACCAAATGTTAAGTTCTAAAAGTTCCCGATTTGATTAAACGATTTATGTCAAATAAGCCTTTGGCAATTTAAATATTAATTAAAGATAAGTAATTGCAATTAAAAAACTAAATTTTGCAGGAATACGTGGTAAAAACTTAAAATTAATAATATTTATGTCCTTTACTTTATAGTGCTCATTAGTAAAATAAATCATGATATTCCCCAAGGGACTGAATCCTATATTCTAAAGCTAATAAAATATTTAAAAATATAAATTCATGGTTCAATAATAATTATCTAAAACTATTTATAAAAGTACAATAATAGTGTAATACACTAATACGCCCAGACCCAAATAGAGACCAAATGTATATTAAATGTGTATGTATAAACAAAATGTATATTTTATGGCTAAATATAGTACTGTTTTAATATTTATAATGGAAATAATATAACGTTGTCTTTATCAATGATCTTAATATATCTAATAATATATCTATTATATATAATATCTAATATCGGGACCCCAAGATTTAAAAGGGGCTTCATTATAGAAGTAAACTTGGAGGGTATTTTACAGCGAAACAGTTTAATTGTGCGTTTAACGATAAATAAGTAGTAAGTAGTCTTTAATGAAAAAAATTAAATTTACTAATACTTCAATAATTATAGGGCCCCAGACTTACTTTATCATTAAAGCCTCAAGATCCTAGTTGCTTGTCGCGACTCAATCTTAAAGCTTATACGACCTATAGTTTGAAGACCACTGGTGTTTATCAAATCATTCATAACAGAAAATACGAAAATAACCAATTTCAGGAACGGCAGGAAATGGCTATAAAAATAGTTTATTGATTTATTCTTGTTTATTTCAAATAAAGAATTCACCGATATTCAATTAATTACCGATCAATCGTTTTATTTTTTTAATAAGTAAAATTAATAAAAATAATCGAATAGCCCTAGTTATGCTACATCAATCGCGGACTCGTATAGACGGACGCAGAACATATTTTAACATAAAAAGTACCTGACACTAGTGCCCCCCCCCTCTAGGGATAACTTAATGCTACTCAGTGGTGGGCGATCGTGCCACTGATCTACGTATTATCGTAATAACCGTCATGGCAGCAGTTGATTTTCCATCTATGTGTTCCTCTGGTAGACAATTTCGTTGAAGTGCTATACAGTGAAATATTTTAGATATATGCTCTGGATGGATGTGATCGACAAAACCGTTTGAGACCATGTACACAATGAGATCGATAGAAATAAATAACGATAACGTGGAATCCCGTAGAGGATCGTTAAAAAGCTTATTCACGAACACAAACGCGTGCAGTATCAATAACGCACGTTCCGAGTCGTACGCAACGAACGTTGACTGTAACATATCGGCCCTGCGATGACCGACAACAGAATTTGTGTGGGGGTGGGGGCACACCCGCTGGAATAATAATTTATTCTTTTACCTCGCCGCCGCCGTCGATCGCCGGAACGCGCGTAATCGCTCAAATGCGTGAGGCCACGTGCACGTCGGACAGCGTTGCGCAGTGAGCGGTGAGCGTTGACGATAAAATAAATCAAAATCGGGGATTTTAACGGAGATGTGTACATTGATTTTGAGCGTTGGGCGTCAACGATGTGATGTTCATTCTTCAAGTTGTCTTGAACTATGAGCGGTGTGGTCGAACGTTACAATATATTAAATGTAGTTCGAAATACGTCATGAGTTAAAAAAAGATTTTTTCTAGAGTTTCTAGAGAACAACGAGAACTTTCGATTTCTGAAGTGCAATCAAGTCCTACTTCATGGAATGGTCGACATCGTGACTACAAAAAAACCGATTAAACTAGTAAAATATGGGATGAAGTTGAAAAAGTGATTGGTTTTTCGAGATGGAGAAATAAATTAACGATTTCGAAAATACGAATTTTGTAACAATAAAAGACGTCGACATTCCGAGGACACTCCAAAATGTTGACCGGCAAAATGGTGACTACAGGAGTACTAAATATTGTAGACAACGTTCATCCCTAGCTGTTTGACGTGCACACTTCACCGGTCACCGCTTAACGCTTGCCGCTCATCGCTCTCCGATGTGCACGTGGCTTAACGCCCCCCCCCCCCGAATTCGGGGAAAATAACACGGAGAAAACAGTCGCCGACCGCTCGTCGATGAATTCGGGACACGAATTGGTACGCGAACCGACGTCACGGGGAACTCGACACTCCGCGGACGGGGAAGGATACGTATCTCCGTTTTTCCGGCACAACGTCGGGGGACATAATGATGATGATGATGATGACAATAATAGTAATAGTAATAATATAATAACGAGACGTAATGGAAGAACGCGTTCGCCACGTAAGTACTTTGTACGCGGACAACGCGTACATGGATACAGTTCGGAACGGTCGCGTCGTTCGTCGCATCGCCATAATTACGGCGACACGTACGAAGTGACTGCCGTCGTTTAATTTTAATTGCTGCGTTTGAGAAATTGAACTCGTTTAGTCGTCGCACTATCCGAATGAGCAAGATCTACAGACGAAATGCATACTACTATTGCTGTGTGTTACAGAAACGCACGCGCTGCTTTACTCGAAAAGGGTGTATGTCATAGACTAACCTAACCTAACTGTTAAGGGGTTTGGGGGGGGGGGAACGCTAAGCTCTACCCAAAATGTAACTTCAACCCCACCCCCTCTCGTAAGTCCTCGTAGTACCTACAACAGTATTTAATTGAAACCATAATTTTATTTTTTTATTATAACAACGTCTAGGATGGGTTGTAGTTGCTTTCATGTTGGAAAGTTTAATAATAGATCAATTAAATAACATTTTTTATCTTAGTTAAAAAATTAATACATTTTTCTGGATCAATTTTTTCCTCGAAAACGATTTTTGCTTAAATGAGGCACGACTAATTTCTTCGAAATCGAAAACTTTGTTGTTTTATTCATTCAAGTAAGTTTTTCAAATTGTTTTTTCATTAAATATAAAAAACGTTTCTGTAATTTTGTTTTTACCAATACTAATGATCGCTATGTCATTACACTACACATTTTATATTTCTTGACGATTACCATTGGAAAGTTCAAAACGTTATTAACGGTTACCGGAATTTCACAAAGTATTTTAAATACGCAGAGAATGAAATTGATATACATTCTTTATTTACTCATTATACACATTTTATATGATGTATAAATAATTTTAAAACGTTACATTTTATATCACTCAGAGTTCGGTACTCCGACATGATTTATCACTACAGATACACTGCATCCACGACGTACTATGCATTATGTATTTTCCATAAATAACATTTTTCTCGTAAAATCAAAATTATCTGCGACTGAACCGTATATAGTAAAGCCATATATAATTTAAACTTCACGCCTAATGTTTAAAACCAAATTAAGATTGCTAGTAAAGAAAAAAACACGCTGACAGATTGATAAACATAATTTATGCAAATAGTAAACCGTTAATAATACCAGGTTCAATTCGTTTTAATGAAAAAGTGAAACGATTTTAAGTAAAATCTTGGATCCTTATAGCCGTTATAGATCGGTGGAAAAATAAAAGTTCAATAATCCTCCGTTTCAATGTTGTAGATTATAATTTGTAGTGCATGAAAAAACTCCAGATTTAGGGAAGAAAAATAATTTTTGCGTAGCATACAGTTTTTTCTTTATTCGAATTAGGTAGACCGATCAAACAAGATTTCTATCATCATTCTTCGGGAAAAATAACATGTGTACACAATTGGAAGAAAAAATAATCTTCTTTATTCGATTTATGTCCTCAATGCATTTATTATTCCTACGACCAATCAACTACAAAATATTTTCAACCAGTCCATTTACCTATGTATATAATCAATACGTTTAAAGATTCGAGAACTATAAACATAAATTCTAATTTATTGATGTTTGTTTTATTGGTTATAAAGTATTTTCGAAAAATATTATTAAAATAATCAGAAAAATAATTCACGGTGGGCTTTAGAGTGGTATTCGATTTTTTATACATTAATTTAATTAAACTGAATCTCATTTATTCCGTTTATTAACAAATTATTATTATTGTGTTTTTAATAACGTTAAATCTTTTACACAGAAAGTCTTAAACTGTTACACATTAAAGAAGTAATTTAATTATTTTTTAATTTAACTGTTTAATTTGTTTTTCGTTAATATAATCAGGTATATTACCTAACAATGTTTTATTGTCATTTTTTTTTTTTTTTTTATATTTAAGTGTAATAAAAATAAAGCTTATAATTTTCTTTGTTTGTTTACAAATTAATATAACTCACGTACCGTATTTTTATTGTGACACCGACTTAATTCTCGAGTAATTTGATGGATAGTTATGCTTACAGCTATTAAATTTGACACGACAATAATACAGTTTTGAGAAATCCGGCATAATTAGTTATCCTATGACACTCACGCTATGGGTATTTTAATAAATACTTAAAACATACGACTATTCGACCAGGATCGATAACCAGAGGTGACCAATAGTTAAGAATTTGAAACATTGAAATCGAATTTTAACTAAACAAACAGGAACGTTAAAAAAATGTCTAGTACACATTGCCCCGTCTTGCGGCATACAATCCGCCGGAGCGCCGTGTGACGAACTCCGCGATTGGAGGGTTGCCAACCAGCAGCCGAGACTCGGAAGCCGAAGCACACAGGATTTTATTTTATTTTTTTATAACTGAAAAACTAGACGTTGCATAAAAAAAAATCACAATTCGACTGCACACAGAAGTGGCAAAAATGAATAGATACATTACATTTAATAACCTCGTCGGAGGAACCGCCAATAATACTGATAGAAAATTGTAAATATACATCATAAAAACAAACTCAGAAACGGAAATAGTTCACTTAGGTATTGGTAAGGGAAATAAGAGGATAATAAATATAAAACAAGAACGTTATAATTATAAAATCGTATTATCACGGCACGACACGTGTGTGCTACACCCGAACCCGTTCGTGACGATTACCCATCGAAGATTTTACAGTATGAGGGAATTAGAAGGTCTACTCCGTGATAGGGAGACATAACATCTTCTTCAGAACATGTGATCGTCGTCGGTGATTAATACTAAATGATAAAGAAAAGTTGTGCTCCGTTTAACGGTCGGGATCGGAGAGCCCGTCTCAGCGGGTACCAATACCTGGTCGATCGCGGTGAGAAAAAAAAACAAGAAAAAATTACCTTTAGCCGTCGCACTCTCTTCGGCAGGTCATATACTACCAAAATAATAAATAATTGCGATAGTAGCTTGGAGACGATGGGGTAGCGGCGGGACGACGTTGTTTTAATTTTCAGCGCACACGAAAATATGAAAAAATAATAATAATTCGGACCTATTCCGTCTCGTACGTTACAACATACTTTATTTAGAATTGAAAACAACGAACACAGACGAGCTAAGATAAGCTATTTGCGTGTTCAATTAATATTACAGTGTTCACATGATTACTTGAAAATAATTTATTTTACTATTTAATATTTAACGTTATTAGAAGGTGCTACTGGCCGTAACACGATCGCGTAAAGTGTGTATTTTAAACTTATGAAATATTTAACAAATGTTATGTACTTACCGTTTTATTAGTAGAACAACGAACACTTCTGAAATATCTACTTACTATTATTTATTAGGGATAAACAATAATATTGTGCGAGAAAGTTGTTAAAAATTATTATTGTACATAGGTGGTAGTTTGTTAAGTGTTTTCAAACGAAATGTACATAAAACTGTACACGCATGACGCTATTCTTTGGAGTAACTCTATAATATCGGAGTGGAATTTAATTAATTTACAACGATTATTACTACAGCAATCGCTATACTTATGGTGGTTTTGTAACAATAATGCCATGTACTATTGAAAACAATATAAATATAAATATATGTACGTGTAATTGTATTACGGTCAACGTCCACCCCTGGGATCAGGGCCAGATTTAGGGGAGGGCAATCGGGGCGATAACCCCGGGGCCTTCACAAAAGAGGGCCTCCACTGTAGAGACTTCGGAAAAAAAATCTTTCAAATTACAATTGCACTGTCACCCGAGGATAAAAATAAATCTAACACTGATTGCCGATATGTAATTCCATGAAATTATGTCACCAGCATGTTTATCAGTAAATACGACGCGTCTTAAACTCCACCGCTACAGCTACAGCCACTGACGATTGACGTGAACCCGCAAACGCTATGTGCGAGTAGTGTGAGATTATTATTCATTATTATTCAATATTCATATTTAAAGTTTTATATATTTTTTTTTTAAAGTAGATTCTTTTCTTTTATTAGTGCTTAACAAACATATATAAATATATATATATATATAAATATATTTATATATGTTTGTTAAGTACTAATAAAAGAAAATAATCTACTTTAGAAAAAAAATTGTTCATGTTATTTGGAAAATAATTTGTGGCCAGGGGGCCTCCACTTCTTTGTTGCCCCGAGGCCTCCACTTCTCTAAATCCGGCCCTGCCCGGGATATAAGATCGTTTGGTTAAGATTTATGTTTTTATAATGAAACTGTTTTTTTTTTATTAGATATTGTAATTCATACATAAATGATAATATTCATTATGTCGCTTATGTTAGATTAAGATTATTTAGCGAATACGGTCCAACGTACATACATACATTCATACCACTTTTGAAATAAGTAGCAATTATTTTAAACTCGTTAGGAAAACGCGTGACAAGCATACGCTAAACTGATTAAGGGTTCACGAGAAATTCATTCATTACCAAGGTAAGTGTGTGTATGTAGAATATATTTTTTGAGGCAGACCAATATATAATAAAACTATTTCAAATTAATAGTACGCGAAGGTTTTCAAGCTACACTCATATAAATCAAAACGCATAGTCATATCTTGTGGAAATCTTTAATCTTAGGAACATTAAATAATATTTCCAATGATTTCAATAAGTACATAAAAATGTATTAGAAACTGAATGAATACGGTTTTTATTTAATATATAGAATGACTAAAAATCTATATTATATATATATATATATATATATATATATATATATATATATATATAAATAGTTCTACTCACTGATCCGTGTAAAAAGCCATTTGAAATGATGAAGGAATGTACTTATTATTATATATAAATGCACTAGTATAAAGATTTTTCAAAAATCACATTTTTAATGGTGATATTTCCAGCTCTGACCTGGATATATACATTTTTTTCGCTTTGTAGTTACATAGGAAATACATTTTAATTTTTTTAATAAGTTGATTTTGTTAATCACCGATTGAGGTTTTTTAAGAAAACGTATAGAATGAAAATAAATATCATGAAACAAAAAATACCCATTTTTCATTTAAAATGAATTTTTCATTTAATTTTTTATTTTTACTATAAAATAGTGTAATTATTCTAATGTAAAATAATAAAATATCTTTCGGGTGATTCAGTTACAACTGTATAAACATAAACGATTTCTAATAAACATAATATTTGACACTTTGGTCAATTGAAAACCACAACTTTAAATACATATCATAATGAAAATACTTTTTGTATTCCTTGCCAACTTTCTTAAACAATTAAAAAGCATTCGATTCCAACAAATTTGGAGAATGATTTTCAAAATGAATATGAATGGCAGGCACGTAGGCAGGTATGTTCGAATAATCGTGCAACCGAAATCGTAGAGTTTGAGTAGAATTCAAAACATTTTAACTCTGAACTGAGCCTATAATATATTTACAAATAATAATATTGTTGTTATGGTCGTATAATAATTATTTTAATTTAAAAATATTCCAGCGATTCGCATTTGACGTATAATAATATGCATTTGCTATTGGTATACATTAAGGCCGAAAAAACATTGATGAAGTTAAACATTTTATTCCAAACGTAAAACCCAACCTCTCAAAATTGAATTCATTAATAATCATTATTGGATATTGTATTCAAAATATGTACACATTACATGCACTCTATCTTTGTGTTTTCATTTAGTCTTATACATTATATTATTGTACTATTAGAAATAATAGATATTTAAACGATGTTTTAATACATTTTTGTTAGTTAGTAAAATATTATACATACGCGCATGCACGTTCGTATGTATGTGTATATGTGTAAATGTGTGTGTGTGGATTTATTTCATGAAGAAGTATATCAACCCACACTTCAAACTTTATCTGAAACTTGAATGGACTAATATTTTATTTATTGCTGAAAAATGCGTTTTAATCATTTTTATTCAAATGTTCAAAAATTAATTTTATTTGAATATCGTCGTTAACTGCAGTTGGTCTTTGTATACCTTTCTTGAAATATAAATTAAAAAACTTTTCTCGTTTACCCATTTTATATTGTTCAATTCGCTCACAAATAGGTATTAATAAAAATACTTAAAATATCATGTGCAAGTAGATTATTATTAATCTACATTAATAGTGAATCGAAACAATTACAACCCAAAACAAGTCATTTGAATAAAATATTAGTTTTAAATTACAACAGAATTTTTAGTTAACTGATATGCAAAAAATGTGATGCATAAAAAGCAGACGAGATCCGTAAGGTTAACATTATTAAACTTCAGTTTTTGTTCGTGTATCATATATTATATTATATATGAACAGTGGCAAGCGAGTGACATACATCGTTGAGTATCATGGTAAGTTTAAAAAGAATTCGAATCGTCACATTTGACAATTGATTTTGAATAAAAGTTTACTTTTTAAAGAGTCTATGACATTTTACATATTTCTTAATGTCACTAAATTTGAATAGAATCGTCAAATCCATAGTACAGTTAAGGCGCATACCATGAGTAACTTAGAGCTACAAAATATTCAGTATGTATAAATTATGGTGCCTACATTTTACTATTGTTTCCGATTAAATTATGTATATTGCATAGAACTCCCAAAGTATTTTTGCCTTCTAAAAAGTGTTTTCGCACTCGTAGTGACTGTTTTACAGTAACACCTGTGGTCATTTTCCTATAAATATACACACTAATCTACAAGGACAAATTTAGAATTATTTTCATTTTTTTTTCCTTTATCCGATATCCGAAATCAATATTTTTTTAATATCAAAAAAATGTACGTTAAACGAGTTTTATAATAGTTGTGGTGAATACACCTCGTTGATCAAAAATAAATATAAATACAACCCCACATTAATTTAAATTTATAAAATGAAAGTATTTATTTATTGTGAAATATTTCCATCATTGATCGATTTATTGTTTAACTACTACAATATGTTTTCATTGAATTTACAGATAATCGTCAGTGGTTGTTGTTATAATTAATATTATTATTATGTTTATAACTCTGTTTGGAGGTTAAAGCAATGTATAATATCAGGAGACACAATACGTTATCAATCAGGCATATATAAGGCTTAATCTGTCCACTAACTATGTACACACAATCGGAAACGATGATTAATGTCAGTAGAAATATGAAAACTTTTCCGGACATTTTCAAATGGAATATACAACATAAAAAGTTTTTGTTTCACAACTCCAGCAGCAGTGGCAAGATCATTTTCGTAAGAAAGTACCGTGTTTTCTATAATTTAAAATGTACAACTCAAAGACAAAAAGCAGTAGATATTATCTTTTACGACTTATGAAAACAGCTTATTTAAAGCATTACAAGCATTATGAAGAAATTATTTTGAAATTACCAGCAATATTAGAAAATAGCACTTGATTATGTATTTTTCCTTCTAGAGTAGCAGGAAACTTCACAAAAGTCGGTAACTTACTAGAAATTATTCTAGAAATATCTTTTATACATCTACTTATAGTTGGTTGGCTAATACCAACCAAATCAACAGTAACTATCTGTAATGAAAAATAGAGTAGATCTGTAGATCACTGTCATTACTCACTCTATTACTCGCTTGGAAATTTCCAGTTCCATAATACCGTAACACTGCAAGTAGTTTCAATAATGATGGAATTGAGAGGCCTCTCATTGAATTGTCATTCAATTTGGCATCGACGTTATTAAATAAAAGCGGCATTAAACATTGCAGTACTGTAGTTTTAGAAAATCTATTAAATTTAAATTTAAGTAAGATTAAATTATGAATTATAATTTTTTTTTGTAAATATTTTAATTTATATAGATAAAACTAAGTCTAGCTAAGAATAATCAGTCTGTATAAATGCATAATTTTAATTATTTCTTGGATATTATACTATTCATAAGCGTGTTCATTTGATAGTCAAGCCTACCTTTATATTATATATATATATATATATATATATATATATATATATGTGTTCTACATATTAAATTGTAAAAATGAATATTAAAAAGAACCGGATGGGCCTCGCTCTGCTGTACAGTTAGGGGTGGAGTGCACCTCGCTTATAGGATAGGTCATTATTATAATGGATTTGTTAAATTTGAATGCAATGATAGATATCATTGTATACGAATAACGATTCTGAACGGAGTTCATATGTTAGTCTAGAATATAATACAATGTTATTTATAAATATTATATAAGTATATTTTATTTTTAAACGAAAAATTTAGAAAAACCGAAAATTTAAATTGTCTATAAATAAGTCAAAATATGTCAAAATACTTTGAAATTTTAACCATGTATAGAAAACGTCAATATAAAGATTTAATGATAATTTCAAGTTGTTGCGGTTTTTCGTTTTTGAGTTAGGGCATTTTAAAAAAACCGATATCATTTGTCAGTCTAGAACATTCTACATTATATTATATTTTACATGTAATTTTATGTCAATATTCGATGTTCAAACGCTTATAAAAAAAAATTGTGCCTATGGATTTTAATAATTTTTGAATGACATTAAGAACTACTTCTGAGGAATCTTCGATTAAATTTTCAAGTATTTTGTAGAAGCCAAATTTTTTTTATCACCGATTATAAAAATAAAATGTAAAAAAATCGAATATTTTAAATAACTATAAGTGGCTTAAAAATCAATATAATATTTTGAAAAAAATATTGCATAAAAGAAATACCAATCTTAACAGCTGGTAGAAATTTCAAAAATCTGCGACTTATACTTTTTGAATTATAACAAATATTTAAAATCGTCTGAGAATAAATCGCTATTTTATGCAATTTCGTAAATATTTAAATTTCAAACAGTCATACAATTTTTTCCTCTTAGTCCGGTAGAAATTTTTTTAAAGATTTTTGAAGAGTAGCTTATAGATAACCTAGTGTTAAAATTTTGAACCTTAAGTATGAACAAAAAAAAATTTTATGAATTTTTATCTACAAAATAACATGCAAATTATCGTGATTTTTACACATTTTATACAAATTTAAGAATTAAGGGCTTATAAAAAAAAATTGAGTAAACCGATCACCGATATTTTTTAGTAACGATAAGTTTAACTTATTATAAACCTAGTATAAAATTTTCAAGAGTTTTCGCTCAATCAATTAAATTTTATAGATGTTTAAAAACAAAAATTTAACAAAAATCGAAAATATAAATTGTCTATAAATAAGTCAAAATATGTCAAAATACTTTGAAATCTTAACCATGTATAGAGAACGTCAATATAAAGATTTGGTGAAAATTTCAAGTTGTTGCGATATTTCATTTTTGAGTTAGAGCATTTTAAAAAAAAACCGATATCTTTGTCAGTCTAGAATATTATACAGTATATTATATTTTACATGTAATTTTTTGTCAATATTCGCTGTTCAAACGCTTATAAAAAAAAATTGTGCCTATGGATTTTAATAATTTTTGAATGACTTTAAGAACTACTTCTGTGGAATCTTCTATTAAATTTTCAAGTATTTTGTACGAGCCAAATTTTTTTTATCACCGATTATAAAAAAAAAATGTAAAAAAATCGAATATTTTAAATGCCTATAAGTGGCTTAAAAATCAATATAATATTTTGAAAAAAATATGACATAAAGGAAATACCAATCTCAACAGCTGGTAGAAATTTCAAAAATCTGCGACTTATACTTTTTGAATTATAAAAAATATTTAAAATCGTTTGAGAATAAATCGCTATTTTATGCAATTTCGTAAATATTTAAATTTCAAACAGTCATAAAATTTTTTCCTCTAATTCCGGTAGAAATTTTTTTAAAGATTTTTGAAGAGTAGCTTATACATAACCTCGTGTTAAAATTTTGAACCTTAAGTATGAACAGAAAAAATTTTATGAATTTTTAACTACAAAAAAACTTGCAAATTATCGTGATTTTTACATATTTCGTATAAATTGTAACTTTGAGCACTTATAAAAAAAAATTGTGACTTACGATTTTAGATTTTTTTTTATCAGTTAAGGAACAACTTATAAGAAACCTTGTATTAAATTTTCAAGATTTTCTAGGCAGCCAAAAAAATTTTATCGTTATTTCAAAAAAAAATACTTAAAAATATTGAAAATTTCAATTGTCTATAAATAGCTTAATAAAAGTCAATATACTTTGAAAATTTAATGGTGTATAGAGAACGCTAATCTTAACATTTGGTGAAAATTTCAAGTATTTACATCGATTAGTTTTTGAGTTATAGCAAAATAAAAAATTTGATTATGTCAAAAACTGGTTTTGCGTAAAAACTCCCGTTTTTCCCAAATTTTTTTATGGTTTTTCCCGTCGCATTTAAAAAATATTGGAAATTTTTTACTTTTGACCCCCCAAAGTACCAAATAGATTCACTTTCCTTTCAGAAAAGTTGCAACATAAGGCAATCGAAGCTTTTTTACTGCCCCAAATCGTGTCGACAGACACCAAAAAAAAATTACACATCATTGTAAAATCAATACATTCTTCACTCCGTTCAGAATCTAAAAAAAAACACACATCATTGTAAAATCAATACATTCTTCACTCCGTTCAGAATCTAAAAAATATATTGTATGGTAAATTCTAAATTATTTCACTTGCCTGAATCTGTTGAAAAATTCTTTATCATCATAAAAATCAATTGGATTTTGCATGTCTCTAATGTATCGTTTAGGAACACGTTCATTATTTTCTTCAGCACGGTAGTAAAAATTAAGTAATTCTATAAAGTTTATTACATCCATATTTTTTAAGTTGATGTGATATGATCAAAAACAAAAAAATAATCATGAACATACCTCGTATTACTATGTCATTATCATTAAAAGAATTTCTTAAGCATAGTCGAGACCAGTCTTTTTAAAATCTTTTGAATAAGCCGTACTTTTCATTTTTTTAAGCTCAAGAAATATTTATGAATCTCATTTAAGTCATAAGCATGACTTAAGCATTACTTATTCTTAAGAATTGACTATGAGTACGGCCCTAAGTTTACTTACAGATATATTTATAGGTATAAATAACAAAACAAATACCACAGGCAAATAATTTAACTTTGACACTTATTAATAACTGTGGAACCTCGATAACTCGAACCTCTATAAGTCGAATTTTCGATAACTCGATGAAATGCTTTGGCCCCGACCTTACAATATATGATATGTGTGATAAATTTATTCGATAATTCGAATTTCGCTTACTCGAATTTCTCTATAAGTCGAAATATTTTTAGTCGAATTTTGGCTTATAACTCGAATTTATATAATAATAAATGTATGTACATATAACACGTACATACCTTGATAACTCGAAGGTCAAATAACTAAGTGTACCTATTATTATAAATAACAATAATCGTAATCGAAAACCTATTAATATTATCAATCTAATATTTACCTAATGCTTAAAAGGAACAGTTATAAATTCAACGATATAATAAAACTAACTACTCTTACTAACTAAAACTACTCTTGCACAGGCATTAGATAGTTTACAGGTTGTCCGTAAGTACACTCAAGAACAACTAGAAATTGGAGATGAGATTTTTTCCGCGCTAAACGTTATTGAAAACTTTACAGATAGGTCAAACAATAAAAAACATCAAAAATATCAGATTTTTTTAAAAAATAGTTCTACTTTTACAAACAATTTATATATACATACATATTTATTACTTAATACTTTTTTATAGGATATATTTTTTTTAATTTTAATACAATACACATACCTATATATATTATACATTTATTAGTAAATATGTGCATGAATAAATAAAATTATAAAACTAAGTATGTATGTATTTGTGTTTTCAAATGAAAAAAAAATATTTTCGATAACTCGAAATTCTTTGCTGATTCGAGTTATCGAGATTTTCCATAAGTCGAATTTTCGATAACTCAAATTTTTTTTTCGCCCCATACCGATTCGAGTTATCGAGGTTCCACTGTATATAACCTTGTGTGGTATTAGTTATAGTATGTATATTTTTTGTTTTTTTTTTATTAATTCTTATTTACTATTAATATAAACTTAAATATTTCATAACGAATAGCATGCATTAAGCACATGCATTATGTTGACAAAATTATGATAAGATTTGAATTAGTGGTACATTGTTTTGTAAATTTAAAAAATGCAAGTATACATTTTACAGTTACATTTACATTACAGTAACTATTCACCAAATTACATGTAAAATAAACTCTTGTTTCGTGTAAATGTATGATCCTTTTCGTTAGTCATACCGTAATAATTCATAAAATATTACAAAAACTGATAATATACGTATCATATATACGTTCCGTCCACAATACATTTATTATAATAATTCTTAAGTATACAGTACGTAGTTCGTTTTACATCAGCACGATTACGTCTTATAATTCACATATATTAAAATACCTTATGACTATTATTTTCAAATAAAACTATGCCAATACCATTTGATTCACGTTAAATACATTGTTCATAGTGTTTAATTCATATCTATATTATAAATAGAATATAACCGATTTTAACATCATACATTTTCTTGCGAAATAAATTATGAAAAGCAATTTTCATACTTCCACTACAGAAATTCATAAGCTCATTCTAATCGTACATAATAAACTATTGTAAAAATGATTATACGACTAATCGATGCTGTTTTTAAAATACATAAAACAAATACATAAGGAAATGTTTCAAAAATGTTTTTGAATCACACGGTTCAAAAAATAAATGTTGTCTTGAAAGATACAAAATTGGGTAGAGCCACTGGGACTGACCATTGACTGTCACTTTGCTCTTTGGAGTGCAGCTAACCAATTAACGACCTATAGGGAATGATACAGAATTCGATATTTTATCATAACGTGTTAAAGACTCAAGTCATCTTTTTATTATTTTTATTTATTTTTATATCATATCATACAATCTATATCAATAATCTACATCTACATCAATTGACATAATAATCATATGTGATTTAGTAAAACAAATAACATGAATAAAAAAATATGTTGACAAAAGAAGCCACCCAATAATAACACATTAACTATTAATTTTTATGTTAAATATGGTGAATTGTTATTTAGAAATATTTTTATTTTATTTTTTATCTGTTTATTATTATAATACCATAGATGCCTGCGCCATTTGCGTTTTAAGCATATAGGATGGCTACTTGGAATCGAAAAGGAACAAAATTATTTTATAAAATTCCGATTGTTTATAAACACAATGAAAATTTATTGATATCTGAGATATTCTTAACAGCCTGTAATATTAATTATTGTAATTATTAATTAAATAATTATAACTTTTATATTTTATATTTTTGTATTGAAATTACAAACAAAAAAAATGTTTAATAGAAACGTCAAGCGTTAGTTGGAATAGCATCAGAATATACTAAAAGAATACAATTGTTAGATCTTAGATAAACAAAGAGAAGTGCAAACAAATTATAAGAAACATTTAGTTTAAAAAAATGAATAAACATCATAAAAACAACTAGTTATGCAGAAGTATATCAAACTAAACACGTTTATCAAATTATTGAAATAACTAAACTAAATTAGTCGAATCCAATGATTAATTGTATAAATATAAACGTAAGATTACGATTGCTTGACGTGGTACGAATTCAGTATTAATTATAAATGTTCTATTCGAATTGGCAAAACTATTTTATGTACATTTGTAGGATAGGTATAACCAAACGATCGAACGTAAGAAAAACATCAATGTAAAACCAAGACATTCATCAATGGTCATCGGAATTTAAGAACTTGAATAATCAATTGAGTTATTCTAACATGCCTATAGTTATAAGTAGGGCAGAGGACTTGAAGCATTTGCATATTTGTTTTGCATAGTCACAAAAATAGTATGAAACAAATACGTTCCATGTTCTCATAAAGCTAGTTTTGAAATTTTATTTTGCATATAAATGCATATTTTGACTACTTATTGTTTTTAGGGCATATTTTACACTTTTATACGCTATTTTATACTTTTTGAGACATATTTAACTTAAATCAATTTTTTCTAAAGTGACATTTTTATTTCAAACAATACAGTCAAAATGTTTCCATCAAAATTTATTAATTTTTAATTTTTACCGTATAATATGGTTTTTGACTGTCTACAAGCACATATTTTTTTCTAGAAACGATAATGATCTAACGTCGTTTCTTTAAAAATATTAAGAAAATTAAGTAAAATGTATTTTGTTTATTTGGCTATGGTATATAATATATTTAAATTATGTAATTGTTTTGACTTATTTTAAACACTATTTATTTTATAAATTCTTTTAAATAAAATGGCTGAAAAAATTTACAAGTGCATATTATGGGGTTTTAAGTGCATAAGTGCTTGAATATTTAGAGCTTTTTTAGAGCTACAAGTCCTCTGCCCTAGTTATAAGAATATGTTACACGATTTCGATTGCTATAATTCAAAAAAATTTATGAAAAGTACTTTTAATTTTCAAAAGTTTAGTGCTAAATGTTTTACAATATTTATTAATTCCATGTCTCAACTTGACATTTTACTACTTCAATACCATTTTACGGGATATAATGATGAAAATAATCTCGGTTGAAACCGATTTTTATTTTCGACTAAACAAACAAATCAATATTTTTCCCCCGTAAAAGTCCGTAATGTGTTCCTTACTGTTTAATCTTATAGTTGCGCGTAAATATACTACCTAAATTAAATGGTTAAACAATATGTGTCGACATATATCAGTTATTTATTTTCATTTCTTTTAATTTTTTTTTTAATACATTGTACAATCGCGCCACGTGGATTGACGCCGTATTTAAACGTATCAACATCATAAAGTTATTTCATCGACATAAACAAGTTAGGTGATGGTTTTAAGTTAATCAAGAGAAGTAATTGCACATCATTGTGATAACATAATGTATCATATACGTTTCAATGAGGAGATTTAAATATTTTCCCTTTCTTCTCGCTCACGTAGTCAGCAAAAATTAGCGAGTTTACACGTAATCGCAATCATTAATTAACACGTTATTCCAATATGCAAATCACGATAAGACAGCGAAACTGAAAGTAGAATTGAATTAAGAATTATAAACCGATTCGTCCCAAATGAGAAAAGTAAAAAGAATGAGGGTGTGGGATGGTAGAGGGTTAAATAAAAATAGAAAAAAGCTGAAATTACATTCACGTACATTTTTGTTATTGAAAAGTTCGTTGTTTCAAATAATTCACGTATTACCTGTATAGCGCGGTAACCAACTATACTTGTAAAAAACTGTGTTTCGTAGCAAGTAAATTTCATTTTAACAGCATCCAGGCGCGACTGTAATCCATGTAGAAGTATATTTAAATTACATACATATTCATCGTATAAAACAACAATCTTATCACACTTAAAATGTAATTTAAGAGTAAAGAAATTTTAATTTAAAATCTATGTGCCCGTACAAATGTGTTTACGGAAATGTAATTAAAATCAATTTTTCTTGATAATTATTTATCTATTTGTTTATTTATTTATTATTTTAAAGGCGACTAATTACCCGATAATCTACGTTTTTGCATTGATACCGTACATATCAAACGAAATAAGCAAATTTCGTGTTTTATATATTATAAAATAAATCAAATTGTTATGACCATATACGTAAGTACGTAACGTCCAAATCTTAGGTCCAATAGTCTAGCAGTTTATTAACTAGACGTAACTAGAGTGTAAAATCTATAAGCCGATCTTAACCAACTTCACGCATGTAACTTATATCATTTCTCGTAAGAAAGTGTACTATGAATAATGAAAACACACTAAATACTTACATAATCGTTATCTTGGCTGCAAACTTTTGAGCACAAACAACAGCGAAAAATCTTTTTACCGACGTCTTAATAATTTTTCATTAATTATTTAAAAATGTATTGATAAATATCAAACTATTTCATATTATACAAATCGTGTTTTAATCCTGTTTCCAGTTCATAATAAACTTATCAATTTTAGAGAAGTTTTAGTATTTGTTCGCAGAAACATATTTTCTAATCTTTTCAAATTACTTCGTTATTCTTATTGTAGATTAAATATATTTTTGATTCTCAACGTTATACGTTGAGTTATCAACAAAACATGAAAACAAAATGTTCACTTAAGAATGTTTTAAAATGTATTTGGTACTATCGTATTCTCCATACGATTCAAAGCGATAAAAAATAACGAACATGCCCGTAAATTCAGTAGTAGGTACCCACAATTCGATGTACCTAACTGTATATAACCAATAGACTAAACGTAGGTGTGTGCTGAACCTTGGTAATGAAAATGTTTCTTCGATTGAAATATTCATCACCGTGTAAGATTGAACTGACCACACTATTCGCTCACTGCACAACGGAGGTAAAAATAAAAAAAAAACCAACTCTTTAAATCTTTCAATCGATCCCATTTTTGCTCGCTTATTGTTATTAACACTTGTGGTTTGTGCGCTTGTAAACAATGAATCTCGAATCACTCGTGTAATAGCGTAAACGTTAACGATCGAATAATGGTGTCTTTGACATTCCTCGAATAATTTGTAGAAGTCCGTCGTTATTCAAATAACGTCGGACACCGAATTATTCTCGAAACCCGCGTAAAATGTTAAGTACCCAAGCTGAACGGATATAAAATCTACGCTTACTTTGAATTTGATTTGTTGACAAACTATCACATGATCCGAAAACATTCAAAAGGAAAAAATATTGCATTTCACGCTGGTACCTAAAGTCTTTGATATATTAACATATTATGTATGTTAACCTACTCAGGTTATGCTTTATTTAATTTCCACTGTTGTTAAAAAACTGTTCTCATTTTTATGAGATAGTATCTATTCAATATTTTGATGGATAAGTTCTAACTTATGTTTTCAGTATTTCTCTGTATTTTAATTCTCAACTATATTCCAAAGTGCAAAGTGAAATTCTTGAAATAAATGTATTAATAAATACAAGTCGTTGCATTCGAAAACTATTTCTATATTACTAAAAATCGTTTGTTTCAAAACTTTTAGTGCTCACTGTTCACATAAACGAATTTGAAAAATAATTTTCGAAACGTATTGCATTATCTAAATGAAATATGTGTATTCTTTCCACAAAAATTTAAAATTTAATGCATCTGAAATCGTATAAATTTCATCTTAAATTAATTTTATGCTATAAATATTTCACAAAATAATGACAATATTACATGTTTTAAATGCGACGATTTTCGATTACAAAAATATTTCGGAACACTTTTATAGGTATAATAAAGATGTCTTTCAGAAAAAAATATATATATATCATATCATAGTAAAACCAATAGTTATCTGACTCTAAGGTCAAAAGAAAAAAAATCGACTTTATAAAAATTAGATACACTGTAAATTATTCATACAGAAACCCCAGGTTTTTTTATTTTATTATTTATTTGTGCAATTTAGTAAATTGGTTTTCATTCATTTTTGTAGTTAAAGCTAACATTTTTGTTTGTGCAAATGATTAAAATAATAATAATAATAATAATAATAATAAAACAAATATAAAACAAAGTAACATAAATTTGGTGTTCGACTATACAACGCGGTTCATTATGAATTGAATAAGAGGAACGTAAAACGGTTATATACCTCTTTATCTTTTTATCATCACTTTATGCTAATACTGTTTATTAAACATGAACAGAATGTACGATGCCGCTTTCGAATTATATTGTACCAGAGTTTCCTTTGATTTGTTTAACCGAACGTATTTCATTTGAGTTTTCAACCCTACAGTATCACGATCGGGTACGTTGTATTAATATAAGATCGTCGTACATCAATATGGCGCACGAATTTCCGCTGTCGCGTCATACCGTACATCGAAATAGCTCAGAAGCCACAGAGTTTATTTTAATTTTATTTTTTCTGATCCAAACCATCCATCACCGTAACATTTAGAATTACATTTATGCTTGTACTTTAATCTTTGCAATGCACTACACCTTGGAATTATTACAAATACGTGGTTTCCAAGTGAACGACGAACGTGTATATCATGTCAAATTAGTTTCGTGCCGAGACGTCACGTTATTCGAACAAAAACATGACAAATTCGTCGAACGCACTGGCAAAAGTCGTCGAATATTATACGTACCAAAAGGGACACGAAAAACCGAACAGTTTATAACCGACAAAACTTTTGGTTCAAGTAAATTAAACGGTATGGTACTGCAGTTCGAGAGCGAATATTATTACGTCGTATCAAACGTCCGTTTGAACTATAAAACCATTACGCATATATATATATACATGTAATTTAAGTGTACGCGTACCACAAGACCTCGTACGACGTATTATGGACGATACACTTTCCATACTTTCCATTTTGGCTTGTTTGTTGTTATTATTCGCATTATTTGTACAAGGATCGAAGCTACTATCTACCATCCATTATAATTTCTGACCGCTTTATTATATTATACAAAAGTCAAACACGATAAAATATAGATTCGACATTTTACATTCTACAAAAAAAAAAAACTCACCTGGTGGGTCGTCCAAGATCGATTCACACATTTTTTTCCGTTTCGTGATAATCTGCTGTAAGACTCGATTGTCCTGGATGCTAGACAGTCCATATTGATAATCCGTCATCGTCAACTGAAAACAAAATACGTATTTGTTTTATCTGCATTTTCAAACACATTATAATGCACCATTAACAAAACGTGTATACTTAAATAAACCGTTTTTAACAGCAATTAATTCGTTTTAGACAATTTCTACTCGATAACTTACTGACGATAAAGTGAAATATTATGAATAATTCGAAAATTTGGTATTATCTATAGAAAACAATAATACATCAACCATGCAATATAAAAAAACCGGATGGGCCTCGCTCTGCTGTACAGTTGGGGTGGAGTGCTCCTCGTTTATAGGATAGGTCATTATTGCAATGGATTTGTTAAATTTGAATGCAATGATAGATATCATTGTATACAAATAACGATTCTGAACGGAGTTCATATGTTTGTCTAGGATATAATACATTGTTATTTATAAATATTGTAAAAAGTATATTTTATTTTGAAACGATAAATATATTTTTCAATTAGGATGGGTTGGCAGTTGCATACAGCGACATAGTTTGAAATTTCAAAAATCTCCGACTTATACTTTTTGAATTATAACAAATATTTAAAATCGTTTGAGAATAAATCGCTGTTTTATGCAATTTCGTAAATATTTAAATTTCAAACAGTCATAAAATTTTTTCCTCTAAGTCCGGAAGAAATTTTTTTAAAGATTTTTGAAGAGTAGTTTATAGATAACCTAGTGTTAAAATTTTGAACCTTAAGTATGAACAGAAAAAATTTTATGAATTTTTATCTACAAAATAACTTGCAAATTATCGTGATTTTTACATATTTCGTATAAATTGGAAATTTGAGCACTTATAAAAAAAAATTGTGACTTACGATTTTAGATTTTTTTTTATCAGTTAAAGAAAAACTTATAAGAAACCTTGTATTAAATTTTCAAGATTTTCTGGGCAGCCAAAAAAATTTTATCGTTATTTAAAAAAAAAATACTTAAAAAAATTGAAAATTTCAATTGTCTATAAATAGCTCAAAAAGGTCATAATACTTTGAAAATTTAATGGTATATAGAGAACGCTTATCTAAACATTTGGTGAAAATTTCAAGTATTCACATCGATTAGTTTTTGAGTTATAGCAAATAAAAAAATTTGATTATGTCGAAAACTGGTTTTGCGTAAAAACTCCCGTTTTTCCCAACATTTTTTAGGGTTTTTCCCGTTGCATTTAAAAAATATTGAAAATTTTTTACTTTTGACCCCCCAAAGTACCAAATAGATTCACTTTCCTTTCAGAAAAGTTGCTACATAAGGCAATCGAAGCATTTTTACTGCCCCAAATCGTGTCGACAGACACAAAAAAAAAAAGAACCGGATGGGCCTCGCTCTGCTGTACAGTTAGGGGTGGAGTGCACCTCGCTTATAGGATAGGTCATTATTATAATGGATTTGTTAAATTTGAATGCAATGATAGATATCATTGTATACGAATAACGATTCTGAACGGAGTTCATATGTTAGTCTAGAATATAATACAATGTTATTTATAAATATTACATAAGTATATTTTATTTTTAAACGAAAAATTTAGAAAAACCGAAAATTTAAATTGTCTATAAATAAGTCAAAATATGTCAAAATACTTTGAAATTTTAACCATGTATAGAAAACGTCAATATAAAGATTTAATGATAATTTCAAGTTGTTGCGGTTTTTCGTTTTTGAGTTAGGGCATTTTAAAAAAACCGATATCATTTGTCAGTCTAGAACATTCTACATTATATTATATTTTACATGTAATTTTATGTCAATATTCGATGTTCAAACGCTTATAAAAAAAAATTGTGCCTATGGATTTTAATAATTTTTGAATGACATTAAGAACTACTTCTGTGGAATCTTCGATTAAATTTTCAAGTATTTTGTAGAAGCCAAATTTTTTTTATCACCAATTATAAAAATAAAATGTAAAAAAATCGAATATTTTAAATGACTATAAGTGGCTTAAAAATCAATATAATATTTTGAAAAAAATATTGCATAAAAGAAATACCAATCTTAACAGCTGGTAGAAATTTCAAAAATCTGCGACTTATACTTTTTGAATTATAACAAATATTTAAAATCGTCTGAGAATAAATCGCTATTTTATGCAATTTCGTAAATATTTAAATTTCAAACAGTCGTACAATTTTTTCCTCTTAGTCTGGTAGAAATTTTTTTAAAGATTTTTGAAGAGTAGCTCATAGATAACCTAGTGTTAAAATTTTGAACCTTAAGTATGAACAAAAAAAATTTTATGAATTTTTATCTACAAAATAACATGCAAATTATCGTGATTTTTACACATTTTATACAAATTTGAGAATTAAGGGCTTATAAAAAAAAATTGAGTTAACCAATCACCGATATTTTTTAGTTACGATAAGTTTAACTTATTATAAACCTAGTATAAAATTTTCAAGAGTTTTCGCTCAATCAATTAAATTTTATAGATGTTTAAAAACAAAAATTTAACAAAAATCGAAAATTTAAATTGTCTATAAATAAGTCAAAATATGTCAAAATACTTTGAAATCTTAACCATGTATAGAGAACGTCAATATAAAGATTTGGTGAAAATTTCAAGTTGTTGCGGTTTTTCATTTTTGAGTTAGAGCATTTTAAAAAAAACCGATATCTTTGTCAGTCTAGAATATTATACATTATATTATATTTTACATGTAATTTTTTGTCAATATTCGCTGTTCAAACGCTTATAAAAAAAAATTGTGCCTATGGATTTTAATAATTTTTGAATGACATTAAGAACTACTTCTGTGGAATCTTCTATTAAATTTTCAAGTATTTTGTACGAGCCAAATTTTTTTTATTACCGATTATAAAAAAAAAATATAAAAAAAATCGAATATTTTAAATGCCTATAAGTGGCTTAAAAATCAATATAATATTTTGAAAAAAATATGACATAAAGAAAATACCAATCTTAACAGCTGGTAGAAATTTCAAAAATCTGCGACTTATACTTTTTGAATTATAAAAAATATTTAAAATCGTTTGAGAATAAATCGCTATTTTATGCAATTTCGTAAATATTTAAATTTCAAACAGTCATAAAATTTTTTCCTCTAATTCCGGTAGAAATTTTTTTAAAGATTTTTGAAGAGTAGCTTATACATAACCTCGTGTTAAAATTTTGAACCTTAAGTATGAACAGAAAAAATTTTATGAATTTTTAACTACAAAAAAACTTGCAAATTATCGTGATTTTTACATATTTCGTATAAATTGTAACTTTGAGCACTTATAAAAAAAAATTGTGACTTACGATTTTAGATTTTTTTTTATCAGTTAAGGAACAACTTATAAGAAACCTTGTATTAAATTTTCAAGATTTTCTAGGCAGCCAAAAAAATTTTATCGTTATTTAAAAAGAAAATACTTAAAAATATTGAAAATTTCAATTGTCTATAAATAGCTTAATAAAAGTCAAAATACTTTGAAAATTTAATGGTGTATAGAGAACGCTTATCTAAACATTTGGTGAAAATTTCAAGTATTTACATCGATTAGTTTTTGAGTTATAGCAAAATAAAAAATTTGATTATGTCAAAAACTGGTTTTGCGTAAAAACTCCCGTTTTTCCCAAATTTTTTTATGGTTTTTCCCGTCGCATTTAAAAAATATTGGAAATTTTTAACTTTTGACCCCCCAAAGTACCAAATAGATTCACTTTCCTTTCAGAAAAGTTGCTACATAAGGCAATCGAAGCATTTTTACTGCCCCAAAACGTGTCGACAGACACAAAAAAAAAAAAAAAAAAAAAAAAAAAAAAAAAACACACATCATTGTAAAATCAATACATTCTTCACTCCGTTCAGAATCTAAAAAAAAAAAAAAACACACATCATTGTAAAATCAATAAATTCTTCACTCCGTTCAGAATCTAATAAAAATATTTAATTTAAGTTAAATAATATCGTTATTATTTTTAGATTTTTGTGAAATGAATCGAAAATTGTTAAATTAGTATAATTTAGGGATGGCCAACACGTCCCTCTCAAGGCTAATGCCGAACATCGGCGGACCCAGTCAGTGGAAGATGCGACTCCTAGCTTCTGTAGCCGAGAGTCAATTGCTTTATGCTGCCCCAGTCTGGTCGGCAGCTGTAAGCTCAACGGCTAAAGCAAGAACCATCATAAGGAGGCCTCAAAGAGTGGCAGCCCTGAGGACCATAAGGGCCTACAGAACTGTCTCAGACAAAGCAGCCTTTGTTCTATCAGGTATGCCCCCCCTCCCCGGAGGCTTGATAGCAGAAGAAAGGGCCAGGATCAAGGTCAGAGTGTCGGAAGACCCCCTGCCTGGTGTTCCACCCCACCCCCAGATGAGTCATCAAAAGAGAAGAGTGGAGGATCACAATCGTGAAATGGCAAAGGAGATGGGAAGGAACCTCAAAGGCCTCATGGACTCGTCGTCTTATACTGAACATCGCTAGATGGGAGAATAGGACGACGCCCTTGATACCGTGGACCTACCACATGACCCAGGCCCTATCCGTGCACGGATGCTTCTAGTGGTACCTCCACCGCATGGGAAGAGCTCCGAGCCCAAGATGCATGCATTATCAATGCGGATCTGATACAGCTGAGCATACCATCTTCCACTGCGGTAATTGGGATGGTCTAAGAGACGAGCTTCGGACTCGTCTGGGCGATCCTTCTGAGGTCGCCGACGTCGAATTCATTTTGTGTGGTTCTCTCTTCGAAGACCTCCCAGCAAATCATCAAGAGGGCGCAAGCTCTCTCTGAAGGAGAAGAGACGTTCAGGCTCTTCTACAAGATGGTTGAAGATATCCTAACTCTCAAAGAGGTCGAGGAGAGGGCTCGCCAGGCAGATGAGTTAGCAGTCAGAAACGGCGTCTAGAACGGGACACCAGAGTGGCGAACCAAGCCAGTACGAGAAGTCTAGGACGGCTGGCTTAGACCGGTCTGGGAAAAGACAGGAGGCCTAGACCAATGGAAGAATCTATATAACAATCTATCTGTACGGAGAGGAGACAGGGCCTGTCCTGATCTTTCCCCTTTTTTGGTATAAATGTAATGTGATATTCCCTGACGAATAATACACACACTACTGGTTAAACTAGTTTTCACTGGTTGTGTTGGAGGGGAAAACTATGATGTATATATTATTAAAATTTTTTTTATTTATTAATAAACGATGCCGCACGGGGATTAAGCAATGTGCAAACAGTTCGGTCCCCGTGTGGTGGTTCATTTTGGAAAAAAAAAAGGGGATGGCCAACACGAATAGGTTCGTCAGCCACATGGATAAATACAACAATATCAAGAACCAAAATGTTTATAGATACATTTTATATAATTTGATAATTTTATATCAATTTATACATAAAAAATTAGATTTCAAAATAATTATAATATTAGAAATACATTTTTATTTTATAAATAAAAGCGCGAGTCACATCTGATAATATCAAGAGCCACATATAGCTTGCGAGCCGCAAATTGGCCACCTTGGTGTATTGTTTATTCACATCGGTAGGTAATACTGCTATTGAATATTCGTTTTATAAATTTTTTGTTTTGAAAATAATATTTAACACTTTTTAATGAATTTTTCGGTCAAATTTCGATTAGAAATACTAAATATACAGACTCCAAGAAGTAATTTTTTGATATTTAAAATATTTTGGAAAATAACTTTCGAAACACAAAGGTAAATATAGATGAGTATGCACGAGTCATACAAAAATATTTAATGTACTAATTCGTTTAATCTAATTAATATAAAGAAATTGAAATAAATAAATTTAACGTTAGTAATTACTCTAAAGAAAAACTCCACTGTACGATAATAATCTGATACAAAGATAAATAACATACAACTTCGTGAGAAATAATTTATGAATCGAATCCAACTCACTAATTATCATACTGAAATCAATTAGTAAAATTAAATTATCCACAGCTCTAATGATAATATTTACTGTTGTTCGTGTCAAATTGATTTATTCAGAACTAGCAATATTTTGGAATGAAACAGACCTCGGAATTAAAAAGTATAGATACTCTAAACATTTTTGAAAAATATAGGTTTAAATGTTAACGATAATAAATCTACACGACGTATTTATTTCGTACTTGAGAATAATTAACATATGAGTAAGATTAAAAGATAGGAATTTAGAAACTCGTAGTATTTCTGTTAATTTCTGTTATTTTTTTATTTTCAATAATAATTAAATAAAAGTTATCCAAAGGGTTTCTTGTGTAAGAATTGTTTAGCACATTCAAAAAATTAGTTGTGACATGTTCGGGTATCACAAAATGTATTTATATTTCCCTAGATACGACAAAGCATTTGTGGTTTATCGTGTTTTATTCAAATATATTGCATTCAACTTTTTTTTCTCGATAACAATTCGCATATAATCACATTTAGCCGTGGAAACCTTAATCTTTGAAATTAATAATGAAATAACTTTTACCGTACTGAAGATCAGTCGTCGAATGCCGTAATCTTTTGACTGCAAATAGATACTGTTTAATCACGAAAACTTTGAAACTTTTTTTATACATAATGATTTTCCTTGGTTTATAACACAAAAGCCTTTGAAATGTATTTTTTCTATATGCAATTGTATCTAATTATATATGTATTTTCACTCACCGTTGGGTAAAATTGTAGTTCACCCACTTAGAAATATACTAATTATCAAGAAGAATTGCTTCAACACAACGATTCTGATAATTGTTTAAAAAAAATGTTTCTGTATTCAACCCTTTCATAGATAGGTGTAGTTTACAACATAAAGAAAATACGTTTTGTTTTACTGAATTTTTATATCTGATAAATCGCGATTGATTATTTTAAAGTTTATACAATGACATCTTAGATTTATATAGTTAATATAATTCTCTCCTTTTTAAATTAAACAATACCGATGCTGTCACATAAAAAAAGATTTGGCATACAAATTATATATCGGAATTCAGTTGTCTTGGTATTAAAAAAAGGAAAACAGAAAATATAACGGAAAAGTATCTAAACGAAATCTGAAAACAATAGTATTGGTCAACAACAACGTTTTTTATGTCCATTGATATCATAAATATTTGATACGAATAACATAAACAAAATGTTAATAAAATTCAACATTAAGTTTGAGTTCAAAATAATTGTTGGCAAATTATTAATGAATAGAATCTATTTTACCGTAAAGCAATTAATTATTGAACACTTGTCATCTAAATAGAAAATTATGGACAGGACACCGATTTTTCGAAATATTCTTTATATCTATTGTCACCCTGGGGCCTAATTTACTACTGTTATAAAAACACAATGAATTTGCTAAATAAGAACACTCATTCTGATATCCATTTACGTGCTTTATTTCGACTCTTTTGACCGATTATTTACTGTATCGAAAACTAAAATAATAATAGTCTACCAAAGCATACCGTATTACATCAATAACAAATAAGTTTTTATTTCAGAAATGGCTACCATTACTAATCAATGTCATAGGCATACATCAGCCATCAGATATAAATGAAATCAATAATGGCTCGACTATTTTGTACTTACTATTTTTATACCACTGACCACTAACACTTAATATTGTATAATATATTACAAATTATTTTAATTATCGTATTCTAATGTTTTATTCATACTTCTAGTTAAATCACCGACAGCTTTTCATTTTACTTAATCAATCATTTTATTTCATATCTTATTTAAATGTCTTTCTTTTTCCCGTATAATTTTTGTTTAAAACAATTATATTTCAGACTGCTTCATTATGTTACGAAGAAAAATATAATTGTACTACATCTTTAACATTAATTATTCATTAATATGATATTGATTTAATTAAACACCAATAATTATAAAAATAAAATAACTATGTTATATCTGATGTCATAAAAGGTGTATTGATTTCTAAACCATATGCTGAAATGTTTCCATACTAAGATACATGATATTCAAAATTGTACAATCTTTACGTTTAAGTAAGTATCGATAATTATCAAACTGCAATATTAGTTTTATAAAATATTTTTCTTGTTACATTGTGTAGTGATAGAAAATGTCGACATAAATGTATACGTATAATCTATTTACATTTTAAACATTTGTAGGACGTTTTTCAAAACTTATGTGGTTGAAATACAAGTATATAATTCAATAAATACATGTATTAAATATTGAAATGTAATGATATTTATGAATTATATTAATGGTTTTTTTATTCCCATCCAAGCATTTTTTATGAAACACCTAATTTATTGAATAAACCAAAATACCTATTGAATTATTCTAGCACGAAAAAAAAACCTAAAATGGATAATTCATCTAAAACCCGATATTATTTAACATGTATGAATTCCGTTATCAACAGTCATCGGTTTGATTTTTTTTACTAAGAGATCATCATTGGATTGCCAAAAATTGAAACCATTGAAAACGACCGGGGAACGACATTTAATGTGATTTTTCTGCAGCAGAATGATCGCATAAATCCGAAAATATCACGGAGAAATCGAAATAACACGATTTGTCATAGCTGTCAATGAAAAATTTTTCGCCCACACAAATAAAGATATTATGGACGAATAATTATCATTTTTTTAGATTATATAGTGATAAATTACAAGAAACACATGGGAAGAACGGCTTAATCATCTATCATTCTTCGTGAAGTATAACGATATTTTACAACACATGTATCAGTTTGTCTAAGACATAATTCACACCATAGATGTGGTGTATGTAGTCTTCCGTATTAACGACCTAGTCGAATGTGATACTTGGACATTTCAAATTGAAATTTGTAGAAATTCTCACGAGATATACAGCAGTCACGATAAATTCGATTAACTCCCCGTAAGTATGTTACGTGATAACGAATAAAGGTCGTAAATATTAAGTAAATTACTCAACCCATTTTTCTGATATCTAAAAAACAAGAAAAAAAACGAGTATATCCATCAGTACAAAAAAATATACTCGAACATAATATAAACTACAATTGGAATTAAAAGTATAAACAAATCTAAAATAAATCTAACCGTTTAGTTATATAACACAAATTCGAATAATGTTATCTAAATGATGTTTAGATAGGGCAATGATTTTGTAAAAGTTATGAAGACCAATATTTTAAGGACTTACAAACAACAACCGTAAACATAAACCAATATTTTGTTTCAACAAACAGCCATGAATATCATGTTTAAAATAAACGGAAGTCGTCGGTGAACAAAACTACGAATATTTGCTGTTAACAATAAACAGGGAGAAAAATATAATGAAAATAGTTTCCAGTTTAGTGGTAAATTGATAAAAAAAAAAAAAATGAAAATTATTAATATTTTTCTAAAATATTTTGTTGGATAATATATTTTTGTAGTACTTACGCGGAGATAAGAGTCGAAAAAATGTTTAGGAACAAATATAACATTGCTAACAAAACACTCATTTGTCGAGCATAAAAATAAGCAAAAAATTAGAAATTATTAAAATTTATCGGACAAGGATGACATTAATTAATTTACAGGTATTCAAACAAACATAGGTATATAAACAGCATAAAATGTACTATATAAAGAACCATTTTACAACGAATAACTGAAAAATTGTATTGTAAAAATTGTAACAGTAGCTGATAAAATGTGTAATATATAACCTGTTTATAATATATAAATATGTATAATACACTAAACTGAAGTATTGTAAATCAAATCGTTTCTCATTGGCATGCAAGTGATCAACGTTTACATTTAGAGTACAAATTTATGATCACCCGAATTCAAATGCACACAACTCACATAAAATATACCAAGATGTTTGACGATGTTCGAGACTTCTTTTTCTTCATAGTATAAAACTATTCAGATAAACTTATACAAATATATATACACGGTAAACCGTATTAAGTCACACCCATTACCTCGAAACGTCATCAGCAGTGAAAAGTTTTCAACATAGAAACCGATAGACATTTGTCCTAATGTTTATCGTATAATTCAACTAGGAGGTGTATATATTCCATGTGAAACACCATCACAGCACCAGATACTTTTGATTCTTCATATGAACATCGCATAATAAGTATGATTTTAATTAGAATAAAAAAGTAAACACATGGCGCCGATAAACAAAAGTTTCACGATTACATAAGCAGTTTGCAGTTTGTTATTCATAAAATATTGTATTCATCTTATCGACGTTGATACGACGTTCATACCATTGTTGTTGTTGTGGTAATACTTCTGAAGAATAACTACGTATGATTATCATAACTTATTACATTGAAATATTGTGACGTTATCATCACCTCGGTATGTAAGTCTGTTAGAACTTAAGTTTATAGTACGATAAGATTGTTGACGAAATTTTTTTTATATATATATATATAAATACCGTAATCCCATAACAATACGATTTTGTACAATAATATTTGATTCAATAAATACGTTTAGTATTACATCATGTGGTTTTAATAACGCGTTACTTTGAACTACAGAAATGAATATTGATTAATCCCACACGGACGTTAGTAGAACGACAAAAATTATGTCTTAGTGAATTATAAAGCAGATGAACGCCACATCTATGTATCGCTTTTTATTCGTTTCTTTTTACATTTTAAATAGTTAACATATGTGTGCCCTGTGAATACAAATCAAAAATAATTTGAATCTATATGTTTGTGTTCATATAGTACACGTTGCAAATTGTAATTGTGCAGTTTTGGAAATATTAATTTTCAAAGTTACATGTTTCCAATGATTTCATCAAATACGAAAATTCAATAAATTAAAATACGGATTATACGTTTAAATGCATTAATATTTGCGTCTCGAGAAAAATTCGTCTTACTAAAAATGAAGTATTTCAGCATCTGTTGTCACTGTTAAACCTAAACCTATACATTAATTTATTAAATAAAAAACCAATTTAACATCAGTTTTGTATAATATTTATCAATAATGTCATAACATCGGTATTTACGCCCACGTAAAAACTAATATTATTTAAGATAAGCATTATTTCTAACAATTGATATTATGCAATCATCGCATAATATATTTTACCGAGTACAACTGAATAAGATTGATTACAAACACTAATTTTCATTTATTTTTATTATTCTATATAGAATGGATGGGCAATTGGCGGCACCCGGTTTTTTATTTGGCCCGTGTTACTTTTTAAAATCACTTCGTCACTTTTAAACATTTATAGGTGTATAATTTTATCAAGTTGGTCGTAAAATGTAAATATTATATTTTTCTCTAATATTGAACTGCAACTAATTTATTAAATTCCTAATCGTGGAATACAGCCATTTTGGCATAACTAACAAAACTATAGGTATTAGGTAAACATATTATTGGTTTAGTCGTAAAATTAAACTATCTAAAAAAATTATTCTAATTATCAACTTAATGAATTTTTTATTTTTTGCTTTCTTTACTCTGAGCCTCCAGACATTATAGATCGATAGATTCGGCTTCTAGTTAAGTTGCCCATTCCTGTCTTATAGTTTTCTTATTATTATCACAGATATCACAGACTTGTATCGTCTTATTAAAAATTTTACAATTTTGGAACAGGCATAAGTTAACCGTTTTCAGCAAAAACGGTTGATTACTAAATACTATTCACATCCAGATAAAAATATTTATTTATAATGACACAACTTATGTGTTCTGTTAATATTTTATATAAATAAATAATTTTTCTTTACTGCCATTATTCAACCCCGAGAAAATGATGGCAAGAAATTATACTTGATCATATCAAATTATACTACCTACTGTTTATGAACAATCACTTTTAAAGATGTAACTTTATTTTTCAAATCTATGAACCTTGCAATTATCAAGTCTTAATTATTTATTTGTAATTTGCTAAATTTTTTATAATCCTTAGAATATAAATTAATAATAGTTTCGTAAATACGATAAAATGAATTTAAATTGAACATTATCGTAGATTTCTTTTTTATTTATTATACGGAAAGAAAAAAGTTTATTTAAAAAAAATTGTGTATAACGTAATATTATATTCGTAGAGTACAGCAAAATAGGTAAAGATCTATAGAACATTTATTATGAGCGTATAGTGTAAAAATATGATAATTTAAGTATAAGAATAAAGAATTAATAATAATATTTATATTAAATGTACATTATGGCGTTCTACAAGTAAATTATTTTAAATTAATATATCTTATTAATTATATGCACATTTTTACATCTTATAATATATACTTTTTAATTATACGCTTCCTAAAATTGTTTATTACATAATTAAACATATCTTTAACTAGATCATAAATCAATATATCATATTCTTACACAGGCTATAATTTATAATAAAGCACAAAGTAAATTACAACTATAATCTAATTTTATGCATACTCCTATACTTTATATCATCAATTTTTAATATAATAAAAACACTTGGTCCAAAGAAACTGAGTGTGCTGTCATACGCTTTATTATATAAAACAGGAGTGGCCAACAGGTCGACCACGACTCCCTTTCATTTTTTTTCGGATTCTTTCAGAAAACAATTAAAATATACATTTATTTTTTATAAATTTTTATATCTTTGTTCAACCCACAAATATAAAACGGTTAGTGGCATTCGGGGACTACCGCGATAAAACTATTGCATAATAAATAAATAAGAAGTTGATATAATTTTAAATTTTTTTGTTATTCTAGTTATTCAGGAATTTGTATCATAGCAACTACGATATTCCATTAATTACGGGATTCCACAGATAGTGGTCACGCTTTTTCGTTACGAAAAATTTTTTTTCAGTCACTACACCAGGCCTGCCATAAAAGCTATGCAATAACTTAATATAAAAATTTAATCAATAACAATTAATAAAGATGGTACATGGTAATAATACCTAGTGATAAATAACTATGAAAAACGTAATTTTCGGTGTTCGTCAATTGCGCCGGATTTGGGACACTACCTGTATAGTATATATATTGCGTCGGTATAAAAAGGTATAACTAAAAGGTAGTCATCAATTGCGCCGGAGCATTTGACAATGACACAAACTGTCTTGGTTAGTTTTAATTTTTATAATTTTATCTTCAAATAATAAAATAATATAATGGTTTTCAAATGTACCTATGACATAGATATAAGATATAGATAATCTACTTATTAGATTACAACACGTAAAAACCATAGTTACAAAACTTCTTTGTAAGTTCCTTATTTACCAATTATACAATCATGCTAATCTATACGTTTTAAAATGTATACACATAGTATAAACGTTTATATAATAATATATTTAAAAATCGAAAGGCGCAATTGACGTACACAATTTATGACATTGAAATATCGATCGGCGCAATTAATGTATACCTTTTTCCTGTTCCATAATTTTTCTTTTTTTACCTATGATTTTCGGCGCAATTTATATATGCCCGAAATTATACATCAAAATTGAATAGGTATGTAGGTATATTTTGCATAATCTAATAGACATTCCGTATTAAATAACGGTATTTATGGCACTCGTATAAATTGATAAAATATTAAATATTAAAATACGTGTTATGTAAAATTGTAAAATGAAATTTAGTATAACTTTATAATATTTTAAGTAAAACAAATAAAGTAAGTGTAACATACATATATTTAAACTATATTTGTATTCAGTTACAATTTTTTTTTTTTGTCAATCGTGACATTATAGAAAAACTCAAAAAGTTGTTAAAAGTTGGCCCTCCCATTGGTATAAACAATATTATACATTGTTTTATACATACAAATAAAAATAACGAAATATACATTTTCTATACGTCATATGTTATATAAATATTTTATAATTTATAAAATATCACATATTGGGGCTTCTATTTTAATTTTAATTTAAACGAATGAATGCCAACTAAAAATATTTTCATTTTAAACATTATCGGTTTAAATTATAATTTATAGTCCCTCTCGATGTATTCGTCGCACATTGGCACACAATTAAATTAATATTATGATTATTATTAATTTACAATCATGGCTATATATCTATTTTAAAAACAACATTAATTAGTTATCGCAGAATAATTTACTGTAAAACATTACATTGATTTTCTTTAATACAGATTTACTTTCGACATTTTTGTATGTGCTTATTAGATATTTGATAAAATAGTATTTTATAATGTTAAAATTTAAGTCAATTAATTTACTGCAGTTTTATTGTGCAACGTACTGAATAAATTTCATAAAAATCAAAACAGTTTTTTAACAAATACTTGATTAATGAATTAAATAGTTTCGAATAGGTATGATTTTATTGCCTTCGTAGTCAAAATAAATGGGAAACGTCGTTGTGCAAATATTTTTGAACTAATCTTTCTTTTATATATGATAAACTTTCTCTATATTTTCTTAAATAGTTTCGAATGATTAAGAAAATATAGAGAAAGTTTATCATATATAAAATAAAGATTAGTTCAAAAATATTTGCACAACGACGTCTCCCATTTATTTTGACTACGAAGGCAATAAAATCATACCCAATATATATATATAAGTTTTAAAAAATTTAAATTCAATTTTAATATATTTTTCAACAAACTTAAAACAACAACCAATTTATTCCTATAATCAATGTTACAATCAGATTTTGGAATGAAAATATTTATTTATTTTTTGACCTATTAGTCTAAACATGAATAAAAGATAGCAATTGGTTCAATTTTGTAAAAAAAATAACAAAATTATCAATAGAGACTAATCACAAAAAAATTTATACTTTTTTTTTACTTTTACTATATATACATTTTTGAATACTTATTATATTTCTGAAATGTTTTTTTAAATTTTAAATATAACAAATTAATTTTAAAATAAAACAAATTGCAAAATGTAAAATTCAATTCTATGGTAAACAATGTTATAATTTAATTCAATACGTACTATTTTACATAAGTGTAATCAAATATACAATATATTATAAATCAAACATAAAACCGTATAAATTTTTTCATGAACAATATAAAAATGATGTAATGATTTCTATTCGACTTTTGGTCATAATTATTTTTAGCACTTAGTCAAATGATAGGTTAGATAAGTTTACACTTAATAAATATGTACAAATAAAATCGATGTATAAAACCGTTCTACGAGTAGTTTAAACTCCAACTAAAAAAAAAAAAAAAATCGCATAAGCTTCATATTGGAATGATAGTATTGTATAAATCATGGATGGCCAACAGGTCGATAACAACATGTTTTCAAACTTTGAGAATGAAATAACAATATTTTTTTTTTTTTGTAAACTTTCATATTTTTGCATAATCCACGAATATAAAAATTAGTTAAATTACTACTTGTATAAAAAATAAATAAATAATAAATACAATGTGTAGCAATAAATAACTATGAAAAATGAAATTACCCACTAAAATCAAGTTAGCTATTTACAGGCACGTATCTGGGGGTACATATGGTCTATAACACAACCCTACCCTCTCCCCCACCGTTATTTTGGTGAACCGGCATATAAAATCATAATCCTTGTAGTTAAAATCATAATACAATACATTGCTTTTAATAAGTGTTGTTCAAAAATATTTTAACGTATTGCCGTACAAAAATAAACTTCTGTAGAACGGTTTAAATTTCAAATATTATTATATCACGGATGCTTGTGATGCGAAGATTTATCCTAACATATATTTTTTATTGAAAATGTTGGCAACACTACCAGTTTATATAACAGCAGATGAAGTTCATTATTAACATTAAAACACTTAAAAACATTTCTTCGTAATAAAACTGGAAATGAGCGTTTAACAGGACTTGCACTTTTGTCAGTACATTGGGAAGTGTTTATCTCTACAGACTATACAGCATATAATGCTTCGAATATGCACAAAATGTATATAATAGACATTAATTAAAAATATTTAATAATTAAATAAATATAGATATTATTGTATAATAAAACTTTGCCAGTTTATAAAATAAAAATAATAAAATGTTTTACGCATCAATCCGTATGAATTGTATTTTCATCCCACCTCCCCCCCAAACAAAAAAAAATAAAAACCTAATCCTGACTACGTGCCTAGCCATATAAATATATTGTAAGTAATTTAATGGATATTCCGTAAAGATATATATCGCATTTGTATAAATTGACAAAATATATACTAAAATACGCGTTATGGAGAATAGTAAAATTAAAATTATGATTACTCATTAATATTTTAAATAAAAGAAAAAACGTGAAAAGTATATAAAATATATTTGTGTTCAGTAAAAATCTTCTTTTTTTCGGTCGATTGTGACAACCTAGAAAATAAAAGTTGATCACAAATCTATAAATGTTGACTAGCCCTGGTATAGTTGACTTTGCTGCTTTGCTAACGAAATATGTTTATGACTTTTTCAGTATAAAACCATGTATACAATTAGTTAATAAAAACTAAATTATAATTTACGAATAACTCATAAAAAATTACAACAACAATGAATCATTGTATTAAAAGTAATAATTAACTACCTTCTTGAAAATAGTTTAATAAATTAAAATTTTTAATTTAATTTCAGTACATTATTATTACCAATTTAAGTGGAAAATAAACTTAAAAAATACAATATCTCTAGAACGTTTTAACAGTTTACGATACTTAAAATTTTACACATGTGAATCCTTTCAAAAACGGCATTAACATTTTTATTATAGTCAATAAAAACATATAAAAATGTTCAAAATCACATTTATTAAATAAATAACTGTCTAAAATATAATGGTACGTATTATTAACACGGTGCTACAATATTGTAAACGACAATAAATAATGTTGGTGCACCCATATCTATAACTTTATAAATCGTTATTGTTTATCTAATATTCTATAATATTATTTGATGGTTGTTCTACAAAACATATACAACTTTAACCAGGATATTATTATCTAATATTTCAATTAGAAACAGTTTTGAAATTTTGTAAACGTACTCAGTAGTCATGTTTATGTTATAGATTCTAAATTTAAAATAAACAAACAATTTAAATGGTTTATAAGCTTTGCATTACCATCCGTAACACATGTTTACTATAACAATAATCTCAATAAATTAATTACGTATTATTAAGTTATTTAGTACAAGGTTTTGAAATTTAACGCCATTCACAGTTCACACTCATTATTTATAACGAAATACAGTATAACCTGAAATAAAACATATTCAATCGCCTTTTTTTATTTTTAAAACTATGATTATCATTAAATAATTGAACTACATCATAGGTAAAACAGATATCATTACATTGGTAAATAGAGATTTACGTAATATTTATTCATAACTAGTTATATAAACTTAAATAATATTTATACAAACAATAGTTGAATATTAAACAATATTTTAAATGTATATTAAGAAATAAATCATAAAAAAACTTAGCGTGTAGTGAAATATTTGAAATAAACCTGTATTAGATCATACATAATTTCAATATAGAAAAATATTTGGTTGGTGATATAATGTGAATATTAAATTAACACCTAAAAATCACAATACCCAAAAACATTTCGTTAAATAAAAATGCAAAGTATTATTATTATTAGTAATATTATTATTATTATTATTATTATTATTACTAGTACCTGTTTCATAAATGTCTATAAGTTCATGTACTCATGTTTATATAAACATTTTTTAGAAAAAATTTGTTAAAAATAATAACCATGTCACATAAATAATATTTTAACATAATACTAAATAATCTAATACAATTAAAACCAACCATACAATTATTAAATTAACATTAACAACCACTTAACAATAAAATTAAGAAATATTCAAATATTCTACTATAAAACATTTGTTGTAGACATTAATGCTTACTGATCGTGATTAAACTCGTGCGGTCAAAATATAAAAATTAAAATTCTACGACAAATTAAAACGAATAAGACAATATAATCATTTTGCACTGCGAATAATATACATTTCAATACGAGTTCATAAACCGTTATTTATTTTATTTTATTACAAATGCATTTATAGAACCTTACTTAGTTATCATTGTCAATGCCAAACTCAGACTTAGTATTTTTGAAACCCACACTCGGTCTGCGTTTGCCACTGACGATGACAATACGATTGTAAGAATGAATATTTTCTAAAACAGAAGTTGGCGTTTTGTAGGTTTTCAGGTTTCTTATTAAAATAATATCATAGAATATTTTATATTGATTCACAGTACAATTTTCACAATAGCAAATTAATATACTTTAAATAATTGTTTTAAAGTGATGCATTATTACGAAGAAAATCGATTAAATTATTCAGATATTATAATATTTCATTATTATAACAATAATCCAGAAACGCACGTAATAAATATCTATAACAGAACATATATTTAAATGAACCTCGGAACGAAATCTTATTGCGATTGAATTTGTGCAAAGATGAACGCTTAAATTGTTTTGTTAAAAATAAAGTTTCACGCCACTGCCACTTATTTTATAAATACGAATAAATACAGAAGTACTCGTGCAGAAAAAGCACAAGTTTAATTTATCAGTGTTATGTCAAACGCTCATATCATTCAACGGCAAGTCTATATTACGAACAATATTAGTAAGAATAATTGTGTACAAAACAATAGGTCAAATATTATTTTAATGAAATAAATACAAGCCTTATAACTAAAGACTGATATGTTATTGACTCGTAACAACACCGCGCAATGCGACGAGGTTGAAAGCACATCCTCTTCTCTGACGTAACCGAGTTAAGTATTTTGGTAAACAGCAACGATAATGCTGGCCGTCTAATGCAGTAAAAACAATTCGCTGGGATTGGTAATTTCAACGTTTATTTTTACCGTTTAATTTGATGGCTGACATTTTAATCGGTTTTAAGTCGATAAGGAAAGTTTTCAATGTGAAATGGTTATAGGAACTCCGGAACACTCAAATTTGTCAAAAAATATACTAAATAGATTTTATAAAAACATAAAACCCTACCTCGTTCATCGTATATTTCATAACTAATTATAATTATTGACAGCAATGAATTTGTATTCTCTGAATAAATATGTAATGCTGTAAAACAAATTTTTTTTTTAAACGTCTAACTGAAGCAACTACTAAACTGTAAATCTAAAATTATTCATGGAATTTTAAAATGATTTAAAAAGTGAGGAGAAAACCACACAGTTGTCGCTGGATTTAACACACTATAAAAATCAAAGCGCAAAAGAAAAAAAAGTAACATGTATTACATAATATATCTAACAGTCAGAACGAAAACAAAGTCGTCATTGAACTTGTACAAAATATATAACAATTCAATATTGACCAACTAATTTTATCACGAAAAAGTAAAGTGTTTTGAGAATTATTTGGCCATTCGGGAGAGATATAAAACCATTTCAACGAACGAGGTTAAGACGTGGATTAGTTGCATAATAGAACGTTTCAAAATTTAGTTGAAAATTATAAGAGCTCCTTGCCGTGAAGATCCTAGATATTTTGTTTCGTTCGTACAAATAATACGTAGGTAAGTATTATTGTTATGGTACTTCGATCTCGACGTTTGCGTCTAGCACGAGTTAAACAAGAAAGGATTAGTAATAAAGACAAACACTCGAGAAAATCCTTAAAGCTATTTGGACGACTTCGGTAAAAAAAAAAAAAAAAAAACGTTGGGTGAAAAATAATATATCATAGTAGTTCTAACTACATAATATGACCAGTCGATTGGAAAATGTAGTAGCACGAAAGTTTGCATTAAAACTTTCCGGATATGTATAATCTTGGTGAATAAAATATATTTATATAGTATGTATAAAATGTTATTATAGTATTAAATGTTAAGTTATGGTATTTCTTCCCAGAAACGTCCATTCTCTGTTATCAATACATTTATTTCGAGAAACATTTTTTTCACTTTCTCGATCACTTGTGTTTTTACTCCTGTTTTTGACTCCTATAACTGGCAGAATCCAACAATTTAGCAAAAAGAATCACTGAACGAGAGACATTTTAAGAGTATGTCCAATAAATCGTAAGCAGTTGAAAGTGAAGAAACCTTACATATATGAAAAAAAGTGATGAAAACAATTTAAGTGACAAATAATAGTACTTGTAAATAGTTTTGCGATATATTTTGACGAGAAAAACGAGTTTGATATATTAGGTTAGTAGTTTATCATATTGTATTGTATTGATTAATCTAAGTAAGTTCTCATTCAAAATACTTGATTGATAAGAAACGGTTTTAATTATAAATGTGTACTGAATAAAATGGCTACAACAATTAAAATTTGGCTATAATTAAATAACTATTAAAAGACCACCAAGACAGATTTTTATTAAAATATTAGTTTATAAATGGTGAAAAAAAATATGTTTGGAAATAATTTTCAATCGTACATCAAAAAATTCCGTTAAAGGAAAATTTGGAAACTTAAGCAAATACAAAATGGCTCATTGACTAATAGCTATTATTCTAGACAAGGAATTTCAAAATATGAGATTTAACTAAATAGAAGTATTTTAGACACAGAAATCAACCAGTAATTTATGTTTTATTCAAAAACTTGTACTAATCAAAATATAATAGTATAGATTTATTTGAAAAAGAAATAGGTAAATATAATATAATTAGCTTACAATATGATTCCAACTATCAGGAGTTTATAAAAATTCAATTCACAAATTTCCGACCATACGTTTACTATGTAAGTAATTAATCGCTACAGGGTTATAAGCGCCACACTCATTTGTAATAAAATAAATAATTATAATTAATGATAAGTACATTTTGTATTTGTAAATTTATCTTGAGTTATAACCACTTGGAAAATGTGTTCTTTAAATAATTTTTATTATAAATTTTACGAAAAATGTTATCAAACACTTACGCCAAAAAAAGTTATGAAAATAGAATTACATGTAATTAAAAGAAATGTTCACATTTCATATTAAGATTTATAAAATATTAATGTTTCATAATATTTGTTTCAAACTCAATTTATTGTACAGAAGATTTTATTTTTTTGCCAGCATATAAGTAAGAAATATTTTATAGCATTTTTATGTTTTTCAAATGATTGTAAAGATTAGAACTTAATACTTTTCACTTTATACAGATTGAAATATTTGATGTTTGAATAACATATTTTATCCTTCTCTACACTTATTTTGAGATATTATCACCACTGTCTGCTGCATATTCTTTTTTATTTTTATTTAGTTTTCATTCCCCTTTAGTTTCCATCTATCTACGTTGAACAACTCATAACATCATATAAAAATAAGTCTAATTTCAAATTTGTTTATTATTATTTCTTAGGTAAAATGATAAAAATACCTTTACAATAAGAAAATATATGAATAATTTCAAATGAGGAAAAGAAGTTTAATATATTTTGAGAATTATAGTGTTGTTAGATTCTATACTAGATATACATGTTATTGATTTTACGACTATGTGTTTCTTTATAAATCTATACGACTAGTACATAGAGAGGCTTAACAGTTTGGTTAAGTAATTTTATAACAGAACGATTTTTCTAAAATACAAACCAAACTTCATAAAAATACAGATAAATGAATAGTAAACACATATTTAACAAAATCGGTTTTAATTTATTTTTTGATTTTGTTAGATTTCAAGTTTCAGTTGACACATTTGAAGAAAAAAATAAATATCACTTAAGAATAATAAATATGAAATATTCTGTTTTCATTATTTGATACAATAACTTGTGATTTTGAAATGTTTATTTCAAAGCATTCAATACAGCCGTATTATTATATAACTTTTATACATTAGTACATTATAGTTACAATATCAGAAAAATAATGACAATGATTATTATTTTCGATAAACTCCTTGATTTCCATAAAATGAATTATTATTAAATACGTGATTCTTAATTAAAACGTTTAAAATTAACCTTGGAACTAATTGTATTAGTAATCTGATCCTTGAACCATATTTAGGTCAAGATTAAGATATTTACATTTAAACTGAAATAAAATCAAAATATTTTAAATTGTTAATCTTTCTCGGATTTATTCAATTGTATTACAGTTCTTAGAAGACTAGAGTTCTTGAGCCTCCTCGTGAATCCACTACCGAAGTACCAATAATAATAATGTACGTATTAAATGATTTAGCAATTATTTAACTATACTTTGAATTATAAAAGAGGTCACCAACATCAAAGTGGCACAGGACTTGGCCCGTTTTTAATATAATATTGTTTATTATATTTTCAACTCATTTACTATTGATATTGCATGAACTTTCTGAGACGCTCTAGCTTATCAGAAACATAATTTGTATTTAAGTGCCCAATGCAATCTACGCTCCTTACATAACGAATGAAATGTTACGTTTTATAGAGCTTATTCATTTATTTTAATTGCTATAACGCGTCAATTTCAGAATCTGAATATTGATTCATGAAACATCTTTTCTCAATAGTTTCATAAGTATTGACTAATCGAAAGGGTCTTTGGATATTTTTAGACGATTTTTTTTTTTTTTTAGATCAGCATAAGAATTATTAAATTACATAGTTAACACTCTGTTGAATCATGTTTAAATTATGTTACATACCAAAACCATTTAAGAACATCTGTTTTTGGGAACGGCATGTATGTACATATACTTATCTAAATTATTCATTTGGAAATTCTATAGAAATAGAGAGATAAACTTGAAAAATTTAGCATAGGAAAATTTAAGATAAATTATAGGCCTCAAACAGTTATGTCCTCAGCACGTCCCCGCACCTACGCAAAGACAACCGCAAGACACAACCTAATCATATGTTTAATAACATTTTTTATCAAAACTGTCTAAAAATATCAAGACATATTCGTACCTATTCAAAGTAAAATCCCTACTTCGTATCATAGAACTGAATGAACCGTAACGAATAATCGATTTGTTCAATTATAAACTACATGACGTTCCATTTATTTTCCGAACTAACCGAACCATAGTCATGTACAACTGACAAGTATCCTCGAGGAGTTTAGGATTTTCTTATTATTTTTCTATAGAATTAGAATATTTTTTACCGGTCAGAAAAATAAAAGATATATTTGCATATAATATATATATATATATATATTATCATACGTAATGGTTTTTGTGCGTATAACTATTGTACTATTTACTAAAATTAAATAACTCTTGACACTTGTAATTTTAATACCAACCTTCCAAATCCAAATTTGAAAACGAGAAGTATTAATAACGTTTGGTTAATGATATCGGACTCTCAACAGCATCATATTTGAAGTTCCGATAATATTAAAAGTCGTGATTAAATCTGAAAAAAAAAACATTCCAATAATTATTAAAAGATATAATAATTTTATTATAAATACCTATAAAATATTCAATATAATAATACAAAATTAATTTACTTAAAAATAAAATAATAAAATATAATTTATCAATCCTAAAAGTTTGAACTATTGCACCGTATTTTAAAGATAAATACAGATTAAATATAGCATATCAATTTAAACTTAGTTGATAATCAAAGTGCAATCATGATGGAAAAATAAAAACTAAAAAATGATTACACAATCAAAATAGTCAATGAAAATTGGTCAGTATGAAGTTGTGTAATGCTTACAATTGAGATCTTATAGAATTTTTACAGCTTTGGTTTACAACTTAAGATAAAACTAACAAGCCGCTAACGCTGCTTATTTACGAATTATAAGTTATAAGATACGTCAAAGATTTTTGTTTCTGTTTTTAACTTAATGTAAACACTTTCATATATATTTTAATAGTGAAATTCATTTAAAAGCGTTGACAAACGAATCACAAACATTTAGAATATTTATACATCTCAATCACTCAAACATACTAATACTTTTATATTACCCATTTATCAGTAACGAATTGCAAAAAAAACGTCGGTACACACAAAATTTATTAGATATTTTACTCAAACTAAACGTGTATCAATCACTGAAAATATTACTCAAAACTCGACCATGATTGAGATTTTCAATGGGAAGTAAGAATTTTACCTTTCCCGCTGGGTAAAGTAAAACTCATCTGAAACTGTTTGTTAATGCATGAAGAGAACACAACCCATAAGTTTCAAAAAAAATATGAGAAAATCAAAATGTGATGAGGCACAATCAATTAAACTATTTTGTGTCCTAAGAGAAAACCCTATATTATATTTTACGACCAAAAGTACTTCATGTTTTCATAAAAGAATTTTTATAACTTGAAAAAGCTCAAAAAAGTTTTGTGTTGCACCTTTTTCGATATCAAATTAAATTGCACACAAGTCATTTTTCAAAGTTAATTCAGTAGGTACACTTGGAGAAAATTGTAAATATAAAAACAAAATAACTATAATAAAAATAATGTAAACAAATACCGTTTTCGAACAAATTTCTAATTCCAACTTCCTTTTCTCTCATTTGGTTCACTCGAGTAATAATAATTTGAATCTCAGTACTATTTAATCATGGTCGAAAATAAAATAATAGTAAGTGTACTATGATTCTACACCGAAATATATATATTATTAACAAAATTAGAAAATTAGTTTAATATTACTAAGTAATACATGAAAAGAACTAATAGTAGGTGTTTTTATTATTATAAACTATATGTATTCCAGTTTTTAATTTTTCATAGAAATTTGTTAATTTAGAGAGGTTATAAAACATGTTAGATCAGTAGTGGTCAAACATAACTTTTTACAATTACGATGTGTAACATTTCGTAAGCAAAATGACGGCAGTACTATCTTTGCATTGTTATCAACGGTGATACATTTTTTTTTATTTACATTCTTGCTTCCCATATTTTTATTATACACTGTCAAATAACATAGTGCTATTTTATCTTTTTAACATTTGTTACCTGCAAAATCGGTTTTCCTGGTTTTTTTTATTTATTTTTTTACAATTTTTTTAATTTTTTTTTTTTTTTTTGTATGATCGCTGGTCTACTATAACTAAACAATAGGATTTCTCGAATTTACTACATCATGTTTATAAATTTAATTATATCACATTATATACTATATACATAAAGGCTTAGATCATATACAATGGATGGAGTCATATGAACAATCTATAAAGCCAACATAATACTAGGACCGCAGTGATATGTGCATGCGCGAGTTCTTATCATTAATTTCTGGCGCAGATATTAAAATTTAAATGTACAAGATAATTTCTTCGATTTTCATTTCTTTATTCTTATAATATGTAATGCATAAACTATTAAGTATTAACATTAAATTTAGAAATTAAAAATAATAATAACAAAAAGTGTACTAGACACTAATGTAGTTATAACTATAACTGTACTGTATACAAATATACAACAATAGAAGAGAAAAAGGTAGTACATAGAATTTACTGATTTTTAAATAAAATTATTTTGGTGCATTTATGTCGCACATTTTTGTCCGCCAATGAAAGTGAGTGCATTTTGGCAATATGATTTAATCTTAATGATACATATGGCTCAACCTCAAACAGATTGATATTTGATAAGAAATCGCGCATGCGCTGATATCACGGGTCCCAGTATTATGTTGGCTTCAACTCATTCTATAGGTTTGATATGTGATGACTCCATCCATTGTATATGATCTAAGCATAAAGGTATGTACATACTACGTAGTATTTTAGAGTACATACTCCGAAAACACTCGAGAACTTATATTACGTTAAAAAATATATCGAAATTCCCATTGTTTTTATTGTTTCTATTGTAATGAAACTTATCATATTTTATCCGAAATCTTTTATTTTGTTACTATAACAAAATATGGTATTTTCTTTTATTTGAAATAAAACATAACCTTCATAGATATTTAGGTATTTTTCGAAATCATAGTTCTGAATTCGTTACCTAACTTGGTTCCCGATAGCAAAACACTGCAAATATTCCAATTTTAAACAATAGTGAAAACTTTTTAATAACTTCTATTCATTAAGAATTAAAAATATATTTTACATTTGATTGTACATAACAATAGTAACCAGAATGTTATATTTTGACCGTAATTACTTTTTACGTAAACAGTATTAAACGAGAAAATAATATTCCAGTTTAAACTGACAAGTTTTAAACTACAATTAATTGTACATATACGAATAAAAATCGTTAAAAATTAAGACAAGTCGATTACTATCATAATAAATAAATATTAAATATACTTCAAAATTTAAACTTGCAGTATTTATAGAAATCGTGAGAATTTCCAAGAATAATTGTAATTTTTTTATTTTTTTATTAACATATACAATCCAAAGTTAATATTAGATAATTCGTACAAACAATATTAATTTATAAGTAAAATATCCGTAAATGAACACATGTTTAAGACTTTCGTCGTGCCTTCTAATATTATTATGATTATTTCTGATATTTTCGCCTTTTTGTTTTTACTGACTATTTAAGATGTGATGCCGTTAAAAATTGTACTCTACGTAATTGATGAACGTCAAACCAAAATATAATACAAATGTATCAGTTATTTTACGAGTATATCTGTATTAAATTAAAAAACGTTAGAATTCGTTAAGAAAAAATGATTTTTATCATTTACAAAAAAAAAAAAAAAATAATAATATAATTTTTTATGCCTATACTTGATTATAAATAAAAAAGTCACTTGCAGTTTCGGCATGCGAATAATACGAGTATATGTATTTTATCAATTGCGCATTGATGATTAAAATTAAAAAAATACCCACTTTCACAACACAATTGAATCATATACACATGTGTTCATCGGATTTTTAGTTTTTCTCCGCAGCAATTACTCAATTTGTTAGAGTAATCGTGTTAAATTTTTCAAATAATCAAATTTATATTTGTTTTGAACTGTTGTTCATCCGCATGCCCACAGAAATCTTTGCAGTTGTGTTCGATCAAAAATGTATTTATTATACGGGATTGGAACGAATTAATATTACTCGAGTCGACTGATGGTCAACAAACGTTAAAAGTTATCAATTCGCTTAACGGAGAGTGGTAGGGTGTTTTTAATAAATTTTACAGCTGCGGTTCTTAATTGACAAAACACACAGAATAAAACGGTCGGATCTAAAAATAAATGAAATTATACATCGCGAACGCGATTCGGGTGCCCTCATCACGCATCGTGTATTCGCGTGTTCGGAGCGTTATATAATATTAGATTTACCGTTTGAAAATTCAAATTTAAACGTCACCCTTTCCACAGTTTTGTTTTTTCCAACCCTAACGCTTCATTAAAAACCATAACTCTAATCGTGCGATCGTGCTCTCCCGGCACGCTCACGGCGACGCACGTAACGTGCTTAACAGTTGAACGGCGATGGACAGAAAAAAAAAAAACGGATTGTGAACACGAATTTCGTGTGCGTCGACCTTGGCGGTCCAACCGAAACGAAACCGTTTTCGGTGTTCGCGCACCGACGTGCGGGTGAGCTTCGGGACCATAGGCACGTCGAAGAAAAGTTGGACAGAGCGAGAGAGAGAAAAGCAAACCAACTCCGAGAAAGCTTTTCAAACGGGCGCTAAGAAAATTAGAAGGGAAAAAAAAACGCGTTTAAAAAAAAAAAAAAAATCGTAGCTGAAACGTACGCCAACAACGCCGACCGGTCAAACGCTGTGTGCACGTCGTAGTCCGGAACGTGGTGGTCTGGCCGAGAAGAACATGTCGTCGAACACTTCCGGTCGCAGCGGACGGGTGTGTGCAATGCGATTTCGCGGACGGAACGCACGAGAGAACGACGGATGGAACGGAACGGAACGCAACGGTACCCCGTCGACGGTGGCGGCCTTCCGGGCGTGTGAGCGCGTTGCGTACGGTGACGTTATCGGCCGGACGGGAGACGAGCACTCGGGAAAACGCGCGACGGGATTGACGCGGGGGCGCGCGTGTCCGACAACGAGCGGCGCAACGGTGGCCGAGAGCGCGGCGGTGGCCGGTGGTGGGTGTACGCGAGCGCTACGGGAAGACGGCGGACGTCGCGCGAGCTTTTCCGACGGTCCGCGACCGCGTCGCGCGTCCGGTAACGCGTCGCGGCCGTATCGACGGTTTCGGGTGTATCAAGCGCGTGAGGAGAGACGTCTTCGGGAGGAGAACGCGCGCGCGTGCCGACCGGATCCGTTTGAGCACCGTGTCCAGATTTTTTCCGGTGGGCCGGAGGAGAGGTCGTAAGATGTTTAATACGTTCGGAAGACGTGACGAAAAGAACAATTATTGTTATTGGTTATTCGGTTTTGAGTGAATACGATTGAAAAAAATATGTACACCGACAGATCGGGCCCGATCGAAACAAGTAAAGTTAAATGAAATGTAGAAAACAAATCGTAGGCAACTATGCAAATCGTGAATTGAAATCAACAATGATTTCCTCTTCCGTCGATACTTCATCAACGATAATTGTCGTACGAAAAGAATATAACCGAAAAACTAACGTCGGTGCTCTACAAGTTTATTAGCATGAAACGAACTCCGGCAGCAATATTTAGTCGCGTTTTACGAAGCCGGTTGGGCACGCAGCGTTTAGTCGTCACGGCTAGCCACAACTCGAAAACTGTACCTTTTGCCACGATTGTTAACCTCACCGATACCAACGTTCGATCGGTTACCGATCGATAGATCTTCCTGATCGCAATTGTTCAGGACTGTATGGTTCGGTAACCGACAAAATGCACGTTATTATATAAGCATAAATTACTTGTAAAATATTGAAAACCTTTCGGGGGCGTCCGAACCCCGTGGATCCCCTCAGATACTGTCTTGGTCGATACGTACGTATGATTATGAGTGTTTAAGTAGCTTTGGTGTTAACATTAGGGGTACAAATTATGTATACCTACCCAATCAGTTAACCAAATAATCTTTTTAACTACACCGGAAATATACTACCTCGTATACTGCAAAACGAATAATACTTTCGTGGAATTTCGTTTACCACATACGAGCTCTTTCTTTCTAAATCATTCACGGGTAGGTCACTGCAACCCCCCCCCCCCAACGTAAATCGTTCATTGATATGAATAAAATCAATCTAACAGTTTTTTTTTTTTTTAATACAACAATGAGGTATTATTTATTGGAGACTATCCTTTTATTTTGGGCAATGACCCGCAATGTAATTCCTTATCTTAATATTTTTTAATTTTTTTTTTTGTCTTTTTCTCTCGTAGCGTTCATTTTCAGTTACGGTATGTGTAATGAATCCAGCCAATGTTTTTCAATTATCTTCCCTTCGTTGCATAATCTCGAAGATAATGTTTACTGATATTTGTTCACCGATCCAGATCTCTGCTCCTTTCCTCCGCTGCTCCACAATGCTCAACATCATTTCGACTATCTAGACAGTATGCTCAACATCATCTCGACTATCTAGACAGTATACGTACTCCTCCGTCTCGACCCTTCTCCTCTTTCAAAAATAGTGTTTCAAACACTCATGCTCAGAAGGAAACTGGGTCAGCTGTAGTAATAGGAATTATCGTTCCTTTTATGGAATCGTTCCTATCGATACAGTTACAATAAAGTACCGACTCCAAAATATTTTATGCATACATTTATTTGCAAAGAAAATACTGAATTTTGTAAATAAATATAGAAAATTATCTTTGTCAAATATTTCATAAGGATGATTAAAACCATGTGAATCATATTCGATTTTAATTTTTCACTTATTCTATTTTCAGGAGCAAGTGTTGGAAAACGATGAGTAAAAAAAAATGCATTCTAAGCTATTTATATTATAGTTATAAAAATCATTATTTGATATCATTAAGTTATCAACAATTGAAAATAAAAGTAAAAATTGTTGATCAAAATTATTTTGGAATTAACCATCATCTGTGCAAACATCACAACTATGTTTTATAAGCAATTTTTAACTATAAAAATATGTTAATGAATTTTGGTTGGGTAAGTTTAAATCCCTATAATCTACAGATCCAATGGGAATTGTGGTTTAAATTTAATAGGTATTTTTTCTGGAAACACTATGTTTTATACATCTTCATTTAAGCTTTCTAGAATTTCTAATAATATATAATCAACATCTCTAATACTATTTGTGCTTTTAGAACGGTGAAAATAATTTAAATAACAATTTAACATATTATAATGAAGTGGGATGCTTGTTATCACCATTTTGGTTTCCAAATGTACCGAAAAGGTTTTCAAGACAATTTTGATTTTCTCTATTAGTGAATAGAATATAGTTGCGATCAGGATTTTCAGGTTTTAGTAATTTTTAAAATAAATTTAAAAAAACAATGGACACTAATTATTAAATAAATAAGTAGATAAATAAATTTTATTAGATTTGCTACGTATTAATTATTTTTTAAAAACTTTTAAGTTTATAAATAACTTTTCTATGTATAATAAATTAAAGTTTTGAATGTATGTGCTTTTAAATTATCTATTCAATTTTTTTGAGTCTAGTCTTTTATACGAGTTAAATATATCAAATAATATATCCATATGTTCTAAAAAAAATCAATCGTTGGTTTTGAAGATATGATTTTTTTTTCATACCAAATTTTTATTTATTTTAAAAGTATGATATAAAAACATATTTCTTGAATCTTTCAGCACATATGGTGGATCGAAAATATATGTTATATTTTTTAGTATTAACTTCAAAATATGATCGAGAAATAAAAATCAAAAGAGTATCACTAAAACTCACAAAACTTTAATTTTTTATCGCTTATGAACGCCTTGAAATCTATAACTTGGAAGTTGATAACCCTTAAACTTTTATCAGGGGGTTATCAATAATTTAACACCAGATGAAAAAGTTATATATTTTGTATATTATTTTAAATTTTATAAAACTATTTTTTTATTAATTGTATTTGTTATTAATAATAGAATTTTAAACTTTATAGTTCTAATTTTTTATTTTTTATTATTTTTATGTTTTGGATTAATTAAATTAAATAAATATTAAAATTACCTAAAATTAACAATTTAATTAATATACACAAAGGCTTGTTTATATTAAGTAAGTATATATTATACACCTTCCTAATGTTGGTAGAAAGTGGGTCGTCTTATCGAAATAAATTAATTTGAGGACCGTGGATTAAAAATGGTTGCACACCGCTGCTGTAAATCATAACTAGTATATAAACTAGAAACTCAAAAAAAGCAATTGGTTGTTTTCAAATTACATTTATACCCCTTAACATTAATACAAGAACATACTTTGCAGGCTCATATGTTATTCGATGATTTGTTGTATTAAATCATATTATGCCATCCCTTTTAATTAAGAAATATAAAATAGTTTTCAAAAATATTCATTTTTTATCATCGCAAAATATACATTGTAGTGCATCAGGTTTATAATTTTTGTTTTTAAAATTTATAAAATTAAATAAAAAATCATTTAAACTTGGTAGAATTTCAAATTTTGTAATTGAACGTCTAAAAGTACTTATATTTGCTAAAGAAAGTGTGGTTTTCAAAAAATTATAAACTTGTTAGACCAAAAAATATAGTTAATCCATATTGCTTTATTTCTAGAAAATATATATACTATCCTTTTTACTTTTTCTTTTTTTATGCATTAAATACATTAAATGAGATTTATCGATTATAATTAAATAATTAACTTAAAAATTGCTTACAATGATTTAAAAAAGATTCTACCAAGCCTAAATGATTAAGTTTTTTCTCTAATGTCCTGATTCCATCTTTGGCTATTCGGAGTTATTTTCTCAACTGCAATTTCCTTGGAGTAGAGCAGTCTTCGAAACATTAACTTACAAATTGAACTCGTTCGCGTTCATTTCCATTTTTTTATTTTTTATTAATTTTTTTTTTTTATGAAAACGTTCACGTTGGAGTTCTATTCGGATGAACGCGTTCATTTGATCATCCATTTAAATTAAACGTAAATGTAAAAATAAAAATTATCCAATTTCGTGTGTAATAGTAATTCGTCGACTGCATCGTATTATACGATTTTTAAGTTTTCGCCTGGAAATATTTCCGAAGAACTGTTTGCATCTTCCGAGTGACCGAAATCTGAAAGTCCAAACTCTCGCTCCCGTACTCGACGACTAGTGTTGTAGATGTAACGTGTACTCATTATTAATTTTACGATCACGACAACGCGGTCGTTAGCGTTTCGTAATGTCCGCGCAATATTATCACTATTATTAATATCGTGGTCAACGAGTCTTATTATTATTATTTATTTACGGACAACGTTAAAAGTATAGAAAAAAACAAAAAACCACAATTACAATACACTTGATATAATACATAGTCATTCGAATTGTCTCGTGCGCGCGTAAAGTGGCGTGTACGAACGTATTATACTATGTTCGTATGTACATAATCTATATATATATATATATATATATATATATACATTATATATCCTATCTATATACATACATAGGAACGATCGTCGGCTGATGCGCCGCGACACGCTACCAATGTACGCACGCTTATAACGCGTAAAAGCGACGTTGTGCACCGTGTAATAATGACTACGAGCGTTTTGATTTATGTGCACGTACAGGGTGAAAAGAAAACTGTTGCCTTCGTGTGCATGGAAGTCGGGCGGTGCCGCTATGATGTACAGTCACTACGAGTATAAGTCGGTTTGCAATTTGCTGGCTGTTTTAGCATACAGAACGTAACACTCGTCAAGCAAAACGCGATTAGAATGAACAGTAAAATGTATATCTTCCGCTATACGATGTCCGCACACGATGGCTTAACCAGAAAAATATTTTTCAGTGGTCTTAAGTGTTCAATGTCTCTCCTACGTAAGTGTCGACGTTTTAATTTTAATCGGTCGATTAAACGTAAGTTAAAATATAAAACACGTTCATATTTAGTTTATCGAAACTGTTAACATTTTTCAATGATGACATGATATAACATTACACCTATATCTCGAAATGATTGTTTATTTCACAAAATACTATTGAAATTTCGGACAAGAGTGGAAATTATAATCTGTTAACTTCTCCTCAGCTATGCCACTGTCTGCGTACGTGGAGGACTGGATGAACTCGCTCGGGACCCTAATAGTCCAACAAAAAATAAGTGACCCACGATTTTTACGTTTAAGTCCAACACGACCGTTCCGATTCCAATGAAAAGTTTTTAAATTTGAAATTTTACATTTATCGTATATACATTAATTGTAAGAAACTTTTTTCACGAATAAACCAATCGACTTGTCACTCAACTAGTTCCTTGTTCTTTATACAAGTACATATAATAACAATATTTTAACTACTAAAATCCAAATTTCTTTTATTAAGATCGAGAACTACATTAAACGCGTGATATTTTTAGACATAAAACAACTCCGGAATAAATCCAATTATTTACATTCATATCTGCACATAAGTTGTCGTTAACATAGGACGTACGATCATCCTACAGAAAACCATTACATTTTCCACCCCGTATACAGTATATTGGCACATCGCGTTATTTATGGCGATATACGTCTCTCAATCGATGTAGATACGGTATAATACGTTTTGTTTGCACTATTATTACGTGTATAATGTAAATTTATTTATTGTATGTAGGTTTATATAATAAAGTGTACAATAGACTCTGTAATAACCACGGTTTGTCAGATGGAGAAAAAAAAATCATGCATTAGAAAGTGCTGAGAATAAATTGTGCGGTGGTATCATTTTTTTTCTCGCCTTTCCACCACCTAAATTAGTACGCAGATTTAAATATTCGATGATGCAAAATTGAAAATCGAAATAATACATTAGAGCAAATTTTCATGTTCATTTAACATGTATAATGTAGAGTAGAAAGAACAAGTCAGCAAATATTATATAATAGGCAACCGAACATTCATCGTGACTGCAACACATCATCATTTTAACTGTACGTGTTATAGATGTCGTGTACGATTGCTGCCTACTGCATATTATTACAATTGCTAACTTAGTCTTCCTGATCAATACTGTATAACATATATTTTGTATATACATACAAGCATGTATAAAGAGTTGTGGCACAAGGATTTCTAATGAAGAGGGAATGGAAAATGTTTGATTAAAATCACATTTTCGTAGATATTCATATTTCTTTTTTAAATTTAAAAACAAGTTGACAGGTAATGATAATAGGTTTACGATTCGTACGGAATACACAAAACATAATAAGAATAATCTACATCTGGATGCATTTACTGCCAATGTAAAGTACCAATACGCCCAATCGTCGAATTCAACGAAATATCGAATGAGTACACTTTTATAAAACTCAAATTAATTATTAGAATACATTGTACGTTCAAGAAACAATTGACACTTGATGTACCTTATCAATCTAATGACGACTCACATATAAATATTCAAACAATTGCGTTTTAAAAATGAGATACAATATTTTGAAGAACGGTTCACTGCTATTTCCGAAACAAATAAGAGACACTAGTTTATAACGAAAAATATTGTTTAAGATATTATACTTTTAAAAACCTGTAGATAAATCGCATGGTTGAAGATTATGATAGATCACATGCTTTACCAACATAACTAAAATGGTATAAATAATAATTTAAAAACTGGTGTTGTACAATCATTTCCACGTTAGACACGTTCTATCTTATCCGGGGAACGTATTGAAATATGCATTAAACTCAACGAACAAAATTATTTATCCATAAAAGACAAGTTATTCAGAACCCACATTGTATATTAAACACGTGTTTTGGGAATGCCACGAAGGTTAACGTGGTAAATCATTTCAAGTTTAATTACAGTTCTTAGTAATATGTTTTTCATATGATTGACATCGATTTTGTGGTATTGACAGTCGACGCGATCTATAAATACGCAATACCATAATAATTCTTACGCTCGATGGTAAATTCAATGACTAAGTTTAAGTGCAGATTTTATGAAAACTGGTCTCCGTTGAGTATTGTACATGACGTCACGAACAAATTAACCAGATAAATGTGTCAATAAAATACAAACATATTTTTGGTTGCCCCTTAAATTACCACTATTATTAAAGTATTATATAATTAACATAATTCTGCATTAATATTTTTGGTTATGAACATACACAATATGTTGTATTTCCAATGAAAACGAAAATTGAATTAAACTTTTTTCGCTGTATACTTCTTTATTAATATGATTTCCTTTGAAAATTTTTGTATTGAAATTTCACATAAAAAAAAAATATATAATCAGAATAAATGAGTTAAGACTTAAATTAATAATGATGTTTCACTTTTTTTAACTGCTCAATATTTTTTAACTTTCGGCAAAAACTGTTTCTTTCAACATTTTCCTTTATTCGATAAAAATATAATTACAACGAATACGCTGTAGTTCTCACAATAAGAATGAAAATAGCTACAAATAAAAAAAATAAATAAAGAAAAGTGAAGGTAAAAAATGTATTCAATCGTGATTTAAATCATTGAAATATCTACGTACACTATTAAAGATCTTTAAATAATTTAAAATAAGACTATCAAAAATCTAAACGAACGTAATACGTAAGTTAATAATCGGCTTTCGAACAAAATAAAAGCTTATGTATTTAACATGATAAAGTGATGAAATGTAACAAACCATATAGATATGTAGTCCATTTAGTAATGCCTATGGCATATTTAAAAGACCATCGTGTAGATTAATTAGAATTAAGTATGTTTTAAAACTTCTTACATTTTTTTTTTTTTTTTACAAGTGTTATAAATTATTATACAAATATTTAATATCTACAATTATACAAGAAGTGTATACGAGTCTAATAACAGTGATAACATGAATGGTGTGAGAAAGAAGCCGACCATTAACAACACTTAACGATGATTTTACAATTTTTATTGAATGAATGATTAATATGTAACGGCACAAATAGCGTTCAAGTATTTTAATAGGTTTTCCAATAATATATTATTTGTGACATGAGTTTTGGTAAGGATATTTTGCTAATCGGAAATGGACCTAAAATATATGTGGTTGGATGAGAAAACACCTTAAAGTAAATTAATTCGACAAAAATTGTAACGATGAGTCTATAAATATTAATTTAGTTAATAGTTAAGGAACGACATTTGAAGCTAAATTGAGAGTTGGAAATAATTTTTGGCTAGTAACATGATTTTGAAGTATTAGTTTATCCAAATCTTAAGAAAAAATGTCAATTAATGCTCGAATTTGTACCATAATCAATTTCATAAACGTACCGAAAAATATTTTTCCTTGTGTTCAATGAAGATATCTAAACAAATAAAATAAGATCGATAAGGACATAACCAAGTTTTTCCACATTCGTAATTTTTTTGAAATATTTATTAAATAATAATTATTATGAACAATGAATAGTTTTAAATTAAATAATTTACCGGCTAAATACATTAAAACCATTCGCTTATAAACCAATTTACACTTTAACTAGGTAACATAGTTACAGTATAACAGCGTTTCCATTAGTCTACATTTTTGATAGTAATTTTAATTTATTATTTTTGTTATAAAATTTCCCGATAATTAATCAAGATGGCCTTGATTTTTTTACTCAGAATCATCAAATTGGTAAGTATTCTTTTGTTTTGATAAATATTTATACATATATAATATCGAAAAAACGTAATTTATAATAAAATACGTAGGTATTATATATTATTACGTAAGATGTGTGGTTCAGTAAAAGTCACTAAAATATTAGTAAACTAATAAACCTAACCCGTGATCTGTGTGTTTTGTTTATATTTGTACCAAAAATAAGTACATTTTTAAATCAGTTAATTCTTAAGTCCCTGTCACATAATAAACCGTAAATTAATAAATGCACAGAATTATTAATTTTTATACTCAAATTATTTAAACATATAATTTCATTATATGCGTAATTCATGTGATATTGAATTCTTGTGGTAAAATGTAATTAACAAAACATTTGTTCACACATTTCAATTAGGTAATCATTGCACCATTCATAGCATGGACGATGTTTGTAAATAGTCCTCGAGCTGTAGGACTCGTGAAGTTGTTATTGGAACTATGTATAGAAATAATTATTTACGTCATCATTGCTGGAGTAATTGTTGAACTAGAGATTATAAACATTATCGAAGAGAGAAATATGAAAAACAGGGTGAAAAACAAGCGACCGATAAAACTTAGAGAAGTTAGTGTTAGTTAAATATGTCACATTTTCTAATATATTATTATATATTTTATAAAAAAAATAAAATTAATGAAACATCTATGACATTCCTGGTTGAAATTTAATCTTTCAGTCAATTCAAAATACATTGGCGTGGAATATCCCAGAAGATCCTTCGACAGATATCTAGATCAACAAGCCTTTCGGTCGCAATCAAGATACTCGGTGTTGGACACTTAGCCATGGCACCGTAAAATCATAAAACTGCACTTCACTTAATACTTATATAATTACATAACATTTTTCGCAAACAACAAAACAATATCAAACAATGTTAAATCATCTATAGATTATACACGAATTAAGTGTAAAATGAAAAACTACTGACTCGCTGATTAATCTGCCAACAAACAAAACTACTACACCGATCATTTGAAATTTCGAAGGATTAATGAACCAATTACTAGGCGTATGAAAAAAAAAATCATATCCACCCACGAATGAACGAATGATATCCGCACGTCAGTGGTACTGACGGTCGCGAGCATCGCCATCCAGATTTTCTCTCTCCATAGTTTCATTGTCATTGGTCGGCGGCTACGTGCTTACACTGACGACCGGTTTCCGATGGAGACATGGTTTGGTTTACGGTCGGGAGCCGATGCGCGACAACAAACAACTTTTTACGGCCTTTCTCTCTCGTAGACATAGGCGCACTAAAAAATCATTTTTTTCCAAAAATGGCATTTTTAACGGCAAAAATATGGTCAGCAGTCGGGAGCACGAAAAACGAACGCGCTGCTCGTCATGCGTCAAGCGACTGTTTTTCTGAAATGGTTATCAAATCGTTCGACCAAAAGCTGTGCCACCCGGGTGCAAAGGTGCGGGTCAGTCCGGATTGTTCGTGCTCACGAACACAGGCAACGGCTGCAGACAGTTCGATGTTGAGAACCTATGGCTACAACGGTGGATATGGACGACGGGTGTCGATGCTCATTTTTCGTGCTCCGGACTGTAGACATTTTTCGGTTTTTTAGTTTGTCCGAGGAACATTTTATTGCTGCGGAACGTGTGTGTTGATTTTTCAGGTTGAGACGTACGTCTATTGGTTTAGAATAAATCAACGGAAACAAATTCAAAATAATTTCAAATTGGTATTTGCGATTTGCTATTTGTATCTCTCGTCTATGAATACGATTTTTTGGTTTACCAATTCTCGTCCAAACACCGACCGTTTAACGCCGTTCCGTAATATCGTAATTTATAAAACACAGACAGTTTGAAATAAGTCGAACAGAGAAACATCGATAGCTGCTTGAAATTCACTTAGCTTAAGGGTGTACCAGGTACGAAAATCAATTTACCAAACACCGATTTATAATTGTTCGCAGATAACTTGAGATAAGACGCGGTAACCTATTCTTCGGAAAAATTTTAAAACTTGTTACACATATATAATGGTACATACGATGAGGTATCGGTATGCTTAGAATTGGAATATATTTAAGTTAATTTTGTTGCTATTTTATTCTGTTCTGCCCACTAATACCACAACACAAAAGCCAGGGAGGACATGTTCCTCTTTCCTCCCCTCCCCTTTCAATGAAAACCCTGGTGTGTAATTATGATATTTAAAAAAAAAATGTCGATTGATCAATTTTCAATTACACAGTTCATAGTTTCAAATACATAGCAAATATATGAGTCACTTCATGTGTAAATATCGTGATTGGTAAAATAATAATTTACTAGAAGGTTGATAAAAAAATGGCCAATCCAATCGCTAAACTTCACACCTATACATTTTTTTTGTTCATATGGCTGCTAAAAAAATATTGTGCGCCCTTCAACTTTCGAAGAACTTTTAAGGCTTTAATCAATTATGTCCATGAGGTATTCCTAATGACACGTTAATTTCGTTACAAAGATCATTTGTCCGTAAAATGTAACTGTTTATTGTAATTCAATACAGACACTTAGAACATTTATGAAAATAAATACAAATATTACATAAAAATATCAACGAGAAGTAGGTTCATTGTTGAATTTGCATTAAAAATGTGAAAAACGTAAACATTTAAACAATTTTTTTTTATTTTTTTCTTACTACTATGAATTGCTATCATTACTACTATCATTACAACTATCATTACAACTATCATTACTTGAAAACTCAATCAATGAAAATTTTTATTTTTTCTAAAATGCATGTATCTATTATTCTTTAAGCCAATAAGGAAAAGCTTCAATTGTTTCATTCATAAACAAATATATAATAGACAAGAATATCGAAGTATAATAAACCTAAAATTAGCAAAAAATTTAAATATATTTTAACTCTAGGTATATCTACATCTCATTATACACATTTATTATAAAATGATTTATATATAATTCGTTTTAAAATTATTTTTAAGAATAGATAACCGCGATTTACTCCCCGTTGTTTGTGAATACTTGTAAATTGATGTTTGAGATTGGCAAATTGATTTTAGTACCTCAAACAACCCCAAACTAAACCAATTTCAGGCAGCTACCGACGATTCATTGTTCGATTTACCTTAAACTTTCTACATTCTGCAAATTATGATATTATAAAATTACGATAAATAGTATAACAAAGTGGTATTTGAAGAAAAATTGGTAAACCAAAAAATCGTAATTCATAGATGAATGATACAAATCAATCAGCAAATTACAAATAGGTACCAGTTTGCAATTATTATAAATTTATTCCCATGTATGTATTCTAAATTTACAGATCCTATATCTCAAACTACGAAATTATCATATTACACAGAGTAAAATATTTTTTGGGCAACATAAAATGTTTACATTAAGTCTAAAACTATTTTGGCATTTAAAAATACGATTTTTGAAAAATTCTTTCTTGGTATATCTATACTCCGGTACACGAGAGAGTGACAGTAAAAACTTGTTCGTCACTGCGCATCGACTCCTCTCCATAAAACAAACCATATATATCGGAAACCGATCGTCAACGTAACTATCGAGTAATGACAATGGAATGACAATGTCAACGACAATGAGTGTTAAATCTGGTGTGACCTTACCATTCAAATTACCTATACATACAATTTAAAATGTACTTATTTTGACAAATTTCATGAATATCAATTTACACGTTTTTACATTAAGCAAAGAGTTTTGATTTAGAGATTTTTCTCGTACAATGTATAGTATGCCAAGTTTACACGCTACGATAAATGCTAGCAATTTATCATAACGTTCGAATTGTTTCGATTTATCATTGCGTGTAAATAGGACATTGTAGAGATTTATTGGAATTGGAATTGGATCGGATGACTGATGCCAGCCGGCATCGATTTGTGCGAATCGTAACGGTAAGTCGGAATGCGTAAACATGTAGCAACCATTTATCGCTACGGTTTAATTTAGTTTGCATTGACTGTTCACGGAGATGGTTGTGCTGATGGAAAACGGAGGTCTGAGTAAATCGTGGTTGACAAAGAATATTGGACAAGAAATTGCTTCGTGTAAACAGTATCACACATTTGATTGATTTGAACAATAAAAATGACAATAAATTGTCAATCGCATCGTTACGATTTACCGTAGCGTGTGGACCCAGCTTAAAATGAACTATGTTATATTGTATTAAAAATTACAATAATTGTACATTTATTAAAGATTTTCTCTCTAAAGGATTGTTGGCTGATTTAAACTGATATAGAATACTTGCTAATTGTAACCAAATATTGGAACAACAGGCGAGTTTTAAGTATACTTACTCCATACAGCACGGTCAAAAGCTACGTTTTTAAATTTAGACATCCAGATAGATAACATTATTTTATTGAAAAATATATATTGTACCAATATTTGGTTACAAACAGCTTGTGTTGTTATCATTTTATATTGTCCAATCATCATTTAGAGAGAAAATATTTAATCAATGTACAGTTATAGTGTTAGTTAATACAATATGTCTCAGTTAATTTAAAAACAAACAATATATAATATGAGAAAAATATCGGAATCAAAACACTTTACCTAATGTAAAAATGTCTGAATCGATATTCATGAAATTCGTAAAAATAAGTACAATTTAAATTTTATAGGATTTTTGGATGGTAAAGTCACACCGGATGTAAACACTCATTGTCGTTGATTTTCCATTTGCACGGTGCATAGAATTTATTAGAAGATTGAACTTGGCCCACCCATATCAAACACGTTTTTTAGGTAGAATGCAATGATTTCCTAATTTTGAAATCAATTTTCTATAATTTACTAACGATTTGCTAACTTTAGGCATGCAATTTTTTATTGATAATACAAAATAGATGGGCTATATTAACTTGGCCTATACAAACATAAATTGATTTAAAAAAAAAAATGATAATTCGCTAATTCTGAAAATTTATTTGCCAATTGTTGATATAGATTTTTAAACTTATTGGTATGTGGGTGGGCCAAGTTCAGGAACATGTATCGATGGGGCAGATTACGGTCGTCCTCTCGTGGATATGGTTTTCTTTTTTTCACACACATAGTATTAAGTACATTCCTTCAAAATTGCAAATTAATTGGTATAGTAGTTTTGTCTGGTAGTAGATTAATTAGTGAGTGAATAGTATTTGCATTTTATATAAGTAAAGTTTAAATTATATAATATAATATAATATTCAATTTAAGTAAAATTCAAATTAAATGGAATATTTACATTTTTTTTTATTAACCTAAGAGTTTTATTAATATCAATGAGATAATGTACCACTTCTTCCACACGTTTAAATTCTAAAGGCTTTTATACTACTCGTATAAACTTTGTCAGATGTTCCTGGTAAACCATAATGAATTTATATATACCGCCTTTATGTAATTGAAAATCAATCAAATCTATTTGGCAACGCGAATTGAATTCAGAAAAAATAAGAGGCTTGACAACAATTCCTTTCTTAATGCCTTTTTGCTTTTTCTAGAATGGTTCACATAATTGTAAAAACAATTCGATTTCAGTACGATTTATATTTTATATTTTATGGAAAGTTCCTTAACCATTCGATCGCACCCACCGTGATCAATTAAATCCGAAGTACTTTGAAGACTTTCATATAATTCGTTATCAGAAACAAAATACAACACTTTGTTTTCAGTATTTATTGGAACTATAAGCTTTGTATTATCTATGAAAAGGTTTTTTTTATAGATTTGACGTATTAATGGTACATTATGCATAATAAAATTTAAATTGTCCGATTAATAGGATATTTTCATTATTATAATAATATATTTACCTTTTAAACAGCCATTCATCTCTTGAACTTCTTTTATTTTCCGATTTTTCTAATGTCAATAATTCGTTCAGTATTTCTTTGTATTTTTCACTTGTTAGAAATATATTGTTTTTATTTGAGTTGTTGTGGATTTTTTTCAATTCGACATTAAATCGTTCCATTTTATTTTACCAAGCTTAACTGCTACACGAGCGTATTGTCACCAACTAACGCATAATAGTTTATACTCGTATAATATGAAACAATACCGATTATTCGTAGCGATCTAACATCAATTATTTTTATCTTCAAAGAGAATTTCTGATTGAACTAATAATACATTGTCGAAAACATATTTGTTGTTTTAAATAATGTCTAATTAAAATATGGAATATTCACTTTACCTATCGGTTTTAAACATTTTATAGAACTTCTAGTAATTTTTTTTTTTTTTTATTTAAAAGTTTATAGGCTTCAACTGCAAAGGTTATTAGCCAACATTAAGGTTTCAATAGATTGTTTAAATAATTTACATTGAAATTGGACTAAAACTATATTTTATTGATGAGATTGTCCTTAGTGATGAATTCGATTGTTTTTAAAGTTGATTCTTCGTTGAGGGCTTCTTTGATGTTGCGTGGGAGGTTGAGAAGTGTGCGGGTTTGTTCGTGTATTGGGCATTCTTCAAAAAATGTTTTATTGTAATACGAGTTTGGCATTTGTTGCATATAGGAAGTAGGTCTTTACTAATGAGGAAGAAGTGTGTAAGAAAAGTGTGTCCGATTCTTATGCGGTTGATGACAACATTTTGTCGTCGCCTGAGGTCAGGGGGAGTGCACTACCGCTTCACTGTACTTTTTATGGACTTGAGTTTGTTGGTTGGAGTGATGGAGTCCCATTGAAGTTACCATGACTTGAGAGTTTCATGTTTAATAGATGTGAAAATGTCCATAGAAGATATTTTGTCGATGTTGTTATTGATTAAATTTTTACTATTTAGGGAAGCTGCTTCGTTGGCTATATCGTTTCCTTTAATGCCTATATGAGAAGGTACCCATAAGAAGTCTATGTTTTTTTTTGTGTTTAATAGTTCCGACTGAGTTATTTGGGTAATTTCATTTTTGGGCCACGGGTTTTTAAGAGCTTTTAGTACGCTGAAGGAATCACTAATAATCAAAAAGTTATTTGTTTGAAGAGAGTTTGCTAATTTAATTGCTTCAAGAATTGCAAAGTTTTCAGCGGTAAGTATGTTTGTTATTGCAGGGAGCTTGTATTGAATGATCGTTTGGTCGTGAACAATTGAGAAACCAACTCCATGCTCAGATTTTGAAGCATCAATGAAGATTTGAGTGTGAGTAGGGAATCTGTTTTGGATAATTTCATAAAAAGAAGATATTATTATTTTGTGGTTAGTTTCTTGTTTGTTGAGTGTGATTAATTCCGTTATAGGTTTAGGTTCCATATCCATGGAGGAATTTTTTGGAAGATGATTTTTCTTCAACCGAGGTGTCAATATTCATTTTAATGCATAAGTTGGAGTAGATGTCTTGTGTTGTAGTAAGTTTTTTCGTGACGTTGAGGTTGATGATTGGGGTTTTATTTTTAAAAAGAGTTGTATGGCCCATATGTTCAGGGGTAGTTTTTCTTTTTATACAGAATAAAAGCGTGTTTTTGTTTCTTATGAATTGGAGAGGCATTTCTCCCGCACAGCATAAAATACTTACCGTGGGGCTTGTCCTGAATGCACCAATAGAGAGGCGTATTCCCTCGTGGTGAATAGGGTCTAAGGTTCTAAGATGTCTAGACTTGGCTGTATTATAAATTTGGGATAAAATTAATGATTTGTAAATGTTGAGCAAGAACGTTTGGTCTGCTCCCCATGTATGATGGGCGAGAATTCTTATAATATTCATTTTAGCCTTACATGTGGTTTTTAGATGTTTTAAATGCACTATCCAGTTTAGTTTGCAGTCAAATATCATTCCGTGTATACGGATTGAGTTGTGAAACGAAATTTGGATGTCATTAAGGTAGAGTTTCTGGATGATGTTTGAGTTGAGGTTATATTTTATGCATTTACTTTTGGAGGGGGAAAAAATGAATTCTGATTTATTAGGCCATTCTTGTAGGGAGTGTAGTGCGTTATTGAGAATTTCCAGAGTGGTACTAATGTTATTTCCCTTGCAGTAGATGTAGCAATAATCGGCGAAAATTAGCTGTTTAATGGGTTTTTGAATTTGGTGGAAGATGTCGTGTATAGCTATAGGAAACAAGGTTACACTAAGGACCGATCCTTGGGAAGTTCATTTTCAGTGGGATATACGTTGGAGAGATAGTTGTGAGCTATTACTTGTATTGTGCGGTTTGTGAGAAAATTTTTGAGAAACGTGAAGATTTTTCCAGTTATGCCCCATTTTTTGATAATTTGAAGTATTGTGTTTCGTCACACCATATCGTAAGCTTTTTCTAAGTCGAGTGCTATAAGAATAAGGTGTTTTTTGGTATTTATTGCATTACAAATATCTGTGTGTAAGCTTGCATGGTGATCTAAAGTTGAATGGTTTCGCCTAAAACCACAGTGATTGTTTTGTAGGAGTATAGATACTTCAAGATGCCAGATTAGCCGTTTGTTAACCATTTTTTTCAAGAGTTTACTTAGTGTGCTTATGAGAGATATGTTTGTAATTGGATAGGTTGAACCTGTTTTTTCCTGGTTTGGGAATGGGTATGATTATCGCATTGCGCCATAAATTTGGGTAAAAGCTTTTTTCCCAAATAAGGTTGTATATTCGGAGAAGTTGGCTTACACTATTACTAGGGAGGTCTTTAATGAAACAGTATGGGATATCGTCTGGTCCAGGGCTTTTGCTATTGCAGTTTGACATACCATCCAACATTTCGGAGATGTAAAAGGGCATGTTTAAGAGATTTTTATGGGGGTGAGGGTCAAGCTCTAGTTCATTGAAGATATTATTTTGATAATTTTTTTGAGAGTGGCAAAAACGGGATCATAGTTTGAGTCACTGCTATTTTTTTGGAATACTTCCGCAAAGGCTTCGGTTATGTCCGATGATGCTGAGAGAGAAGTATTGTTATGCTGGAGTACCGGGGGTAGGCGATTGTATGGGATAACTTTGATTGCTTTAATTTTATTCCAGATTTCGGTCGAGGAGGTGTTGATAATGATAGAATTTGTATATTTTTCCATGATTCTGTTTTACTTTTTTTAGTGATATATCTGGAGTATGCCCTGGCTTTTTTAAGTTGGATACGATCGAGTGTGGATTTGGATTTTTTGAATTTGTTGAGACATTTTTTGTATGACTTTATCGACTCATTACATTCGTGGATCCACTAAGGGACTAGTTTTCTCTTGGTATTATTGTTAGTTTTGCCGATTGCCTTAGAAGCGACCTCTAAAATGAGGTCTGTAAAGTTTTCGGTTATAGAGTTGATTGAGGTTTGATTGATGATAGATTCTATTTTTATTGGATTTGGTAAATTGGCTTAAAATGTCACTGTATAGGGCCCAGTTAGGTTTTTTGGTGTTCCATTTGGGTGAGAAAGGTATAAGGGGAGATTGTTCGAGTAATTGTATAGATATCGGCCAGTGATCACTGTTATTATAGTCAGTGAAAACTTTCCATTTAGTTTTTGGTGCGAAAGTGGTGCTAGTTATTGATAAATCGATTGCTGAGAGGGAGTTATTTGATACATTATGTCTAGTAGGTTCTCCGGTGTTTAGGAAAATGATTTGATCGTTGTCAAGAAAATTTTCTACAATTTTCCCTCTGACATCGGTGTAGTTTGATCCCCAAATAGGGTTGTAGCTATTAAAGTCGCCTAAGAAAAGAAATGGTTTGGGTAATTGTTTGATTATGTTGTTTAGGTCGTTAAGTAATAACTTGGCACTGTGTGGTAAATAAATGTTGCAAATACAAATAGAGTTTTTAAGCAGTATAGAAACTGTTATAACTTCATGGGGTGATTGAATAGGGACTTCTTTACTTTCAATGAGGTTATTAACGTAAATGGCAACGCCTCCACTTGCTCGGAGGTTTATTTGTCGATTTTTGAAAAAGCCATTGAATCCGCGTAATGCAAAGGTAGTGTTGGGTTTTAGGTTTGTTTCTTGGAAAAAAAAGCAATAGGTTTAATGAAAGATTTGACACAATGGATGTCTGTGAATTGTTTTTGAAGGCCATTTATATTCCATTGAATGATGGATTCCATGATTAAAATTAAAATTAAAAAAAAAGTTAAAGATAATTGAATGAGAGTTGATGCAATTGTTGAGTATGTGTTTGGTTTTTTTTTTTTTTTTGAGAGTTTTGCTTGGATATGTGTTTTATTGGGGAGATAGTGCTTGGAAAAGAAGATTTGACAACTTTGTTAGACGGGTTTTGAGGATCTGTCATTTGCTATTTTACGAATTTGGTCTAACAAGTTCATTAGTGATATACCGATTTTTACATCTTCAGTCAAAGAGTAAATATTCAATGATTTGTTTTTGAAGTTATTGAGGATGTATTTGAATTGAAGGAATGCAATTGGTAGGGACTCATTGGTCATGAAAAACTCCGCAACTAATTTAAGTTCTTCATCAGGGTTTTTTTCTTGTCTATTTGCTGAATTAGAACACGATCGTACTTTGATTTTCTTTATGACTTTTTTTTTGTTTAGAGTAATTGTAGGTGAAGTTGAAATATTCGGTGAAATGAGGGGTTTTAATGACGAAGAATCGGAAAGAGGTCTTTTATGTGTTTCGATTGGTGAAAAATTGAGAATTTCATTGAAAGTGTTCTAAGTTGGTGAAGGAAGTTCGATTTCTTTGGACCAATCTGTAGTTGATTGGTCTAACTGTAACTCTACGTTAGGAGTTGTTGGAGGGGGAAATTTTTTGATTTGATCTACGACGGTTTGTTCGGGTGTGTTTGTTTCACTTATAGTGAGTGGGTCATCATTTTCCAGTGTATTTTCAATGTTTTTAATGCAGTTGGATGTTGTGTGTCCGACGAATTTACAAAGAAAACCGGTTATTTTGTCATCGGTGAAGAATATTCTAAATTGATTTTCATGAATATTAATTAATAATGAGCTCGGAAGTTTAGGAATATCTTCATGTTTGATAAACATTTGACGGCGGAAGTTCTTTATATGTTCATATCCTTTTACGTTTATACCAACTTTGAGGTGGTTAATTTGGGATAGGGAGTTATACCTATATTTTTTAAGGCGTCTGCGATTGCTTGGTTTGGTATGGACGGGCATACATTGAAGATAATGACTCTTTTAGATGGGTGTATAAATCTTCGAATTTGTATTGTCTGGTCATTAATGTTTATAGATTGAGTTGCTTGAATTAGGTTATCTAATATTTGTTTACTGGTTAGAAATATACAAAAACGATTGTTGATATTCTCGAGACAAATGTTATGTTTTTAGGTAGGACTATTTTTCCGATTGTTAATATACATTCTTTTTGAGGTATACCATCAATAGAATTAAAAATTATTGCCTGTTCCCGGATCGAAGTCTTTTTCATAGGGGTGGCAGATGCAAAATTTATGTTGTTATCTGTATAATTTGGTATGGGCCTAGTTGAATGTGATATCTGTGTATGAGAAATGGTAGAGGTATCATAAACAGAGTGATTAGCGATAGTGGTTGATACTTGCGTGTTGTTGATACGAAGTGCAGTAGAAACGGTGAGAGGTGGAGTGGTCTTGATAACGACGCGTGGTGAGGAATTATTAGCTGTGCCCGACTGAGGACTCGATGATTTAATGTTTAATTTTGGATTGTTTGGAGATGATTGAGTTGGCGTAATTGGGAAAGTATTTTTTGGTATAGGGTTCATTTTTATTTGCTTAGTATTAATAGAAATGAACGATTGGTTATGTTTTTTGGGCATAAAAAAATATTAATATATTTTTTTTAAATAACCCGGTGATAGGTAATATAATAATTAAATCATATTACCTGTTAGACGTTGATAAACTAGCGTGCTATCGAAAACTATAAAACGTGATCAAAGATTAACACACGTGTTGCACAGGCGGCGGTTGAATACGAACTGTTCTAGTAATTTTATTCAATACCGCGTTATATACTTTGACTTTTTTACATGTATACTTTATAGATAATTTAACGTTGTTTAATATTGTTCTGTTGTTGTTGAAAAGTTTTTGTTATCGAAGAGTCTCGCTAGAGACTCCTTTCTGTGCGTAATAAACACGAAAATCGACCAGACCCGACCCGATAGCGAGACTATTATACATTAAGTTTTGTGTTGGCACTCGGAACTTGGCACTTGTGGGTCTTTTCAACCCTGTGGAAAGGGGTGTCAGAATACTTTCACGGTTTCCCCAGCCAGTAGTAAGAGGCGACTAATAGGGTTGCGTCAGGTCGACAGCCAGTGTAAAATTAGGTCAAATAGAATGAGGAGTCCTTATCGATACTTAGGCGGTTTGTCCCATCTCGGATGTACGCGGAGACAACAAGTGAGAGGAAATATTATATCTAGAGGAGGAGGAGACCTGGATGTTGAAGTGTGTGATACCACCCGGACAGCCAGTGTGGTAGCTGTTCTACCAGATATGTGAGCAGATCTACCCAACACGGATAATGTCAACGGTGTTGGGACATCACCATTGCGCCCCAGGTTCAATCTGAGTCTAGGTATGAGGGATAGATTTAAAGTGAGAATAGGCACGTGGAATGTTGGAACGTTGACAGGCAGAAGTAGAGAATTAGCAGATGTATTGAAGAGAAGGAAAGTTAATATTTGTTGTGTACAGGAAACTAAATGGAAAGGAGATAAAGCAAAAGAAATAGGAGAGGGCTATAAGGTAATATATTCAGGTAGGACTAGTACTAGGAATGGCGTTGGAGTAATATTGGATGATAAGATGAAAATTAAGGTAGTCGACGTAGGAAGGAAAAGTGATAAAATTATTGTTGGTGTAGCGCCAATTGTGGACAAGATGAGAGAAAATAGGCTGAGATGGTTTGGGCATGTGATGAAGCGAGAGGAAACGAATGCAGTAAGAGTGGTTATGAAGATGGACGTTGAAATGAAAAGAGGAAGAGGAAGACCAAAAAAGAGATGGTTGGAGACTATGGAGAATGACATGAGGGCTGTCGGTGTGTGCAGAGGTGTGATTGACCGAGTGAAGTGGAGGTGTAGGACAAGGGTGGCCGACCCCAAATAGTTGGGAGGAAAGCGAGGCAGAAAAAGAAGAAAAAGAAGACTCGGACCTCTCACTCGCACGCGTTGGTTGTATGCAAAGTGCGAGAGAGATACAGCTAAAAACTGAAATTTTATGATTCTCATTTTTCGTTCGCTCCGTGGATCGTACTTGGGTACTTTCCGGCATTGTGTCAATAACATTTCTAATAATAGCAATAACATCAACAGGTACTCGCGGCGCACCACACGCTATATATCTAAATATGTATGTATATACATATTATACTATACGCCGGGAATTTTAGATTTTATTATATCATTGTCTATATTTATTTAATTAAACATAAATTATTCATATTATATTATATCCCTACATCATTAAAAATTTTATCATTATATTTATTTAATTATACATAAATTATTCATATTATATTATACCCCTACATTATTATATATTATATATTTATATTAAAAAATATTTTAAAAAAAACCCATTTTTAACTTCATCTGTAGAATTTTTTGTTAATTAACTTGTAAACTCTGATTTATTATCATTAATTTACGCTGTTCTGTGCTAATTTTATTTTCAATGTTTGTACAGTTGAACAACTTGAAATTTTTGTGAATTTTTTTTTTTTATAAGTTAAGGCACAGAATTTGGGTATTAATTTATTTTCTTTATTAAGCTCCAAATTCTACTTTTTCAACCATGGGGCTTTTTGGCAAATAATTTTGAGACTGATTTCACTTATTTGTTAACATTAAAATTCCATCATTTGTCCAAATCGCTTCAACTTACGCACAGAAAGTCTTTTTTACTACTCCGAAGTATTTTTTTGAGAATAATATAAGCATTAAGTAAAGTGCAGTTTTTATGATTTTTAACTTTACTATATCAAATTTATGTACATTGTTTGTTAATAATATAAATATATCAAACACAAACGAGTATAAACTAATTTTTAATTTTAAATTGTATCCAACGCAAAGGTTGTTATAAAAAAGTACAAGAAAAAATTGTACTTATAGTTCGTAATTAATGAAAAAATAAAAATATTGGCATTAGTTATAAATATTCTCTATGCACTTTAACTTATAATTTTTTTAAACTAAATAATGATATTTGTAACTGATTGATTATGGATTTTTCATGAAAAAAAAATAATCCATGGATCCATAGGGAAAAAAATAGGCCGGTTAGTAATGTAATTGTTAATGTTTATTAATGTTCTCTTTTAACTGACTTAAAATTCTGCACATGCCTATGTATATAACTCACAGAAGTAACGCAGCCACACAATTTATGTTAAACTACTAAATAGTGCAAAATATTATAATTTTTGATGGTACCTTTTTTAAAATACACAAACAATTAAGTTAACTAAATAGTATATTATATTAATATTAATTTATGTTATATAAATAATATAAATAATACCTTGTAATATACAACTTAATATTTCTTTTAATGATAACAAACTGTACAATTGATTATTTTTTATTTATTTTTTTAGTTCACTTTAGACCGACAATAATTAAAACTATAACAGATTGATTATAAAATATATCAATTACAATGATTATTATGATCATTTATAAATCTTTAGAAATAAAGGTCCTTCGATATAAATTCGACCAGGGGCCCCGTTTTTTTCGTATGCGTTCGAGATCTAATGGTCATGGGCCGACAATGGTTTTATCTATATAAATGTATCTAAATAAATTATTTTGATATGTATATATTTATCTTTTATCTTGTCTATATACTTATATACTTAAAAAATAAGTTATCCATGCCTATATCCAAAATAAATAATGAAATCATCTAGATAAAATATAATTTTTAGTAATTTTTATATTAAGAACGAAATGTGGATTGTATCAATTTTACAACGTAAGTGTTTTTCTATAGATGTATATATTTGTGTATGTATATGTGTGTGTGTGTATGTGTGTGTGTGTGTGTGTGTGTGTGCGTGTGTGTGTGTGTGCGTGTGCGTGCGTGCGTGCGTGTGTGTGTGTGTGTGTGTGTGTGTGTGTGTGTGTGTGTGTGTGTGTGTGTGTGTGTGTGTGTGTGTGTGTGTGTGTGTGTGTGTGTTGTTTGTGTGTGTGCGCGCGCGCTTATGTTTATTTTGTATTTGTCATCCCCTTTTAGAGTAGTAAAAGTGCATCGATTTTCGACTCGAAATATACGTAACCAGCAGAAAATTTCATTTTATAAGCTGATATTTTCACAGACCGTTACTTTTCACAGGTAAATTTTTGAATAAGTACACCTTATATTCATTTGCGCTGAATCTATAGTATATTGTATATATAGTATAGCAGTGACAACTATTTCCAAGGGTGAGTAATGGGTCCTACCTTACATTAGCAGTGTGATAACTTTATATCTATAAAATATATTAATATGAAAGAGTTAGGTTAAAACTAATTATTTTTCTTTGCCGCACTAAAAAAATAATTATATTAATATATTATAAAAAATAATAACATTCAATGCCATTGCAGTTGTAAATAACTACAAATATTTCAGTATCAGTTTTTTTATTTTTATTTTATCCAGGAACCAGTGGTATGCCCAAAGGGTAGGACTGATAGGCACGGGTCTATACAGTTTTCAAATGGTTATTATAAATATTTTTTACAACATTATTATATATATATATATATACACACTCATATATGATCATTTTTTCTAAAAATTAAAAAAAAATTTAAAAATTTAATGAAAATGTTTTGAAAAAAAAAAAAATGTGTATCTATCTATATAAATTAAAATAATTAAACTGGACTTGTTTTACATTTTGATCCTGGATACGCTTCTACCAGGAACTTAATATTTGTCAACAAGTGAAGGATTTTTCATAAAAATCTAAAGGTTTTTTCATCAACTACATGGTGATAAATTTTCATACAAATAAAAATAAAATTCATTAAAAATAAAACAATATAACACGTATATAATATAGTTTTAAAACGACTAAAAATTTAGATTCTAATATTCGTGAACTTATTACGAGATTAATGTGTAAAATAGTGAACAATTACAATTTATGAATTTCTAAGCTCAAAAAAAAAGGTTTTCACCGAACGTTCTATCGATTATGTAAAAAATCTATAACGTAATAATAATAACATATAGAAATTACTTATTTTATGAGAAAAAGGTAGAAAGGAAAGGGTAAATGCAAAAAGCCAATCCATCATTACTTACATCGAAGCTCTTTATCCA
>JASXSY010000216.1:0-70369 GCA_034509805.1 Sipha maydis | reverse complement strand
TTGAATTTCTATCATCAATAAAGTTTCGAGTGTGCAATTAGATGACCAGAAAAGTAGTTTCATAAAATTATAAATTAAAAAAAAAAGTTAACGTGCTACATTAATCTAATTTTCAAATAAGATAAATGGCGTGTTTGATTATTTAAAAATCCATTAGTTATAAATAGGTTATCGAGAAATATAAAGAGTATATGATTTTTTAAGTTTAAGAAGTAGAGTTCTATAAGTTTTACAAGAATACACTAATTACATAATTTTATTTGTACCGAACTTGTTTAATTTAGTTAGGTATTAGTAAATTAGAATAGTACGTAGTAGGTTAAAAATTAGTTATTGAACAATTTACAGATTTCCGCAATTAAAGATTTTTTCTGTTATTATTAATAATATTTAATATTTTATTATTTCTACGTATTATATATTGTATATCTTATATTTTCATAATATTAAGTGCAACGAGAATCTATAAGTAAATAAAATAATGGATTGATCGAGTGTATATTTTCAAATTATAGAAGTATACTATCAGAAAATAAATCTATAAATATAATATCTTATTTATATATTTGCATTTCATAAATATTATATTTTTATAATAACGTATATAATGAAAATCAAATTGATATAAAATCTTTTGTTCTGTTTTTTTTTTTATATTATGTTTGGAATAGTTAAAATTTTATAATTCATGTGTAACGTAAAGTACTCGTATATTAAAAGTCTCGATTAAAGTACATTTAAAAATAGTAATAATAATAATATAAAATGAAATAAAGCGTTCAGACACAGTGTTAAAATTATATTCCAGTATCTATACCTTATATGTTACGTGCAATTATATTAAATTAATAAACAAATAAATTCTTCTAAAATTCACGAATATCGTTTTTACATGGAAATACATTACCAATCAGCTGTATGTGATAATATTTTTTTTACAAATTGAATAGGAGTGTTTTTAAATGATTTATTATTATAACCCATGAATAAGTGTATTTGCTTTGGTTTTGCTACACTTGAGTTTTTAATTTTGTAGAAGTTTTGAAAGGCGTTTTATTCATATTAAGGTTTGATCAGTGTAATACAAAATATTTATCACTATTTGTACTTGTAATATTCAATTAGATTAGACATATTTATATAGTTATGTAAACTTTGGAGGACTATTTAAAAATGATATGTGAGTGAACTTTGTAGTGAATATATACAATATAAATTTCCTATATACATCCATATATAGCATGTCTATTAAATACTATTTAGTCTCTAAATTAGATATAATTACTAATTATTTAGTCTTTATAGAAGATATTTTTTATATACATTTTTTTACTATTAATTTACTTTGGGTTTTTTAAATTCACGTGTTACTTTGAAGTAATAAAGCTATAATTTCGAGAAAACTATATTTTAAAAACTTCTTTTGGAATATATATATATATATATATATATATATATATATATATATATATATATATATATATATATATATATATATATATATATATATATATATATATATATATATATATATATATATATATATATATGTTCTGTACAATTATCAGGATATTTAATTTCTTAAGTACAATTTGAAACCAGCTTAATTTAATTTTACATTAAAACATTTGAAAACAACACATATATCTTAAAGCAGTATATTTTAAGGAAACACGATTTTCATGTTAAAGTTCTAAAATTCGTTTAATTGTGGATATTTTATTTATTAAATAGTTTATATAGTTTATAAAAATATTTACTTTCTATTGAAAATAGAATGTAAAATGTCATCTTCGAGAGTTCCATCTTATCTATTCCTTCTCTTTATTACCCTAAGCAAAATTAAGTATAATATATTAGTTTTGACGAAAAGGCTATAATAAATGCTATAACCAGTGACATATATGTTTTCAACAATACTAACTTTCCATTCAGACCTAAGAATAAATATTTTATAGAAAAAATACCCAAAAAACCAAATTCAAAGGTTTTTTGCTCTAGCAAATTGAGGTATTGAAAATTTTTAACGTGCCCAAAATAATATACATTTTCCAAGAATAAAAATAAAATTACAGATTTGTACATTATTTTTATAATGCAGATACATAATTTTTTATAATTTATTAAATTATGTTACAATTAAATATCCTTAAATTTGATGCTATATATTTATTATATAGCATAATTATTATATACGAGTATTATATTATTTGTGCTATTTCTTAGCGGATAAAGTTTTGATGTCAGGAATGTACTTTGTCATTTTTAGTGAAACAACAATTATTTCATCGATTAAGTATTACTATTCTTAGATTTAATGAAATTCGTTAGGGAGAGTCTTTCACGGTAAATAGACATAAGAAATGAAAGTATCTATTAGGAATATTATCATTTTTAAAATACATACGATTTGCTTCTTTGAATATTAAGATATTCAAAGAACCAAATTGTAATAATAATAATAATAAAAAAAAATACTAATAATAATAAATTAATACTACATTTTATAATTAACATAATATTTTATTTTGAATATTTTTTTGTGTAAAATTAATATCAATTTTTTCGCATCTATTGAAATTTGACCAACTTTGGTACTTTGGTACGAGTGCCATAGGTTCCCCGCCCCTAATCTAGCAATCCAAAACCCTTAATATTCAATCCCGATTCAGAAACTATTCCAGGCAACTCTTATCGTAGATTTTGGATAAAGTTACGCAAATATTTAAAAAAAAATTAATTGTCACTCATCTCATAAAAAGAAAAATTATTGGGAATAAGTAAAAATAATAAGTATAAATTATATTATAAATTATTAAGCCATTAAGTGCCACCATAGAGTGGCTCCTATTATATCAATATATACGTTTCAACCTGCATACATATTATGCCATTAATTACAGTGCATGTTTAAAAAAAATTAAGTAAATATGACTTTTTTTTTAAATATAATTAAACCAATACATTTATAAAATATAAGGTCCCTAAAAAGGGGATAGGGTGCAATTATGTTTTTAAGAAGAAAACATGAAGTGTACATAAAATAGAGTATTAATAACGTATAATTGTAATAATAGTTATAAAATATATATTTATTTTTTCATGGGATTTTTGACAGAATTCAGTATAAAATATATAAGTTTATCTCAAAGATATAATGTTTAACTACAATACCGGAATAATAGTAACCCCGATACGTGAATTCATAATTACTTGTAACAATTATAACGCTGTTATTTTTATAACATTGTTTTGACGCTAGTCGTTGCGCAATTCAAGTTACTTGCTGAATTCCGGATAGTGGTTAATGATAAAACATGTGTTGCTCGTAGGTTTATAATATACTTATTTTATATTATTATTATTATTATTAAAGCACATCGAGCCTGTACTACATGACGTATACTGTGTACACTGAAAACCAAATAGTGTATTAAGTATAGTCCACACGAATCAAGAATTTTGCGAGTACGATTTATTGTTTTAAGTTACCAGTTGTGGACTGCAATACTATTTTAACCTATTATTACTATTACAGTAATATTAGTGATAATTAGTACATTATTTACAAATTAACAACTAATTATATTTAAATTTTAAATATCATGTATAATTGATACCAATGATGTTAATACTTCAATTAACACTCACGTTTTCAACACCAGTATGTCTTGATATTTGGACTGTTCCTTGTGCAGAACCTGTTCCACTTGCATGGAAAAACTTCTTCCTGGCAACAGGTCTGTGAGTTCGCTGAACCAACCACTCTTTAACGCGTCCATGATCGTAGTAGAGGTTATTCGGACACGGCTCAAACAATAACAACACAACAGGTTCTGCTGCTTTTACTGCTTGACGGCGGACACGTCTGTTGCGTCTAGCGAGTGCCGGTGAACTAGAGTCTATAGTTTACTAGACGGTTGGCGCATGCATCCACCGATAAGATAAATACGGATTCGACGCAGAGCAGCAATTTCAATAATAATAATAATAGTACGGTAACGACCTGCTTATCTCTTGTACGACCTTCGACGCGATTCCAACCGTCGTCGTCGGCATCCAAGATCGGCTCGGGTATACGTACGTCCGTCGTCCGTACCTACTACGGTTATGTACTTGCATATATTTTAAACCTTGGTACCTAATATATACGTAAATACATCACATGCGTGTGCTGTGGGTAGGTAGGTATGCTAGGTAGGCACAATTGTTGCACACCCTGAACATAAAACATGAACTTTCTACTGATGAATTTCATAAAGTTCTTATTTTTCATATTCCTATTAATTCATAAGGGAAACCAGCGACTAATCAAAATACATAATATTTTATTTTTATAATATAGCAACATAATGTATAAAACAAATGCATTAAAACAAACATAATAAGTAGCAGAATTAATTTTATAATACAAAGAATGATTAGCAGAATTATTGTTTGTTTTTAAAAATAACAGATAATATTATACACATTAAATTCAAGCTCGCCCGTAGGATAAAATCGCACCCGGGGGAAGATCAAAATTCTAAAACCAAATCAAAAAGATTATTTTATATTTTAATATATTTCTAGTGTCTTCATTTTAAAATAGCATTACACAAAAAGAAAAAAAAAACAACATTATGTCATCACATAAGTCCCTTATATGTGTAGGCTTACAAGACAATTAGTTCCTAAACTTCATAAATGTGTCTCAATAAAATTATGTTATAATTAATATGCGTGGCATTAAATTAACAATAGTTTTAAAAATATTCCAGTAAGAGCAATGACCTCTTTGCCCCCCTCTGCGTTCGCCCTTGATTAAACTATCACATATTACTAATGCTGTAGAAAATGCTTTGAATATTTAAAATTAAGGTTATATAAGCTAAATTTAATTGAAAAAATTTTATAATTTGTTAAATATAAAAACATAGAAAAATTATAAAAAAAAGTTAGAGATATAAGATCAGGACTTAAAGTGGTGGGACGCAAGGGGACTCAGTCCTCTTATTTCTCACAGAGTTTATAAAGTGTCCCTGAAAATATCTTCGAAAAGTTTACTAAAATGCTCAATTGTTTGTTAAAAATAATTATAAACAATAAAACAGTTGAAAAATTGGCTTTGCGATTTAGTATGTGTCACTAAGTGTTAAACAAGGTTTTACAAACAAAAGTAACTAATATTAATTATAAATTATAAATTATATAGTAATATAAAAATACTTATATATTTATATATACGTTTTTTAATTTTTTATTTTATTAAAAGACATTTATCATCTGTTATTTAAAACAATAAGTAATTTACAAGTCCATACATTTTTACAGCAAATAAATAATTTGTGGAGGAAATTGTTCGCTAACAATACTTCATAATAGATATACTTAATTAAAATGAATTGCCTAATAATTGAATGGGAATATATGTAACGCTGAGAATGATATACGGATTAGATTCCCTCTTCCCTTTTTCCCCTCTTTAAGCTACAATTATATTAAGACCGATAAATAAAGTTCAGGTGGGGATGTTTACACCTTCGTACCACGAATTTTATTTAATGCTGACTTTTTTGGAAACGTATGCCTTCTAGAACTTATATTGCCCAAGAAGAAAAAATCAGCTTTAGGATTTAAAGCAGCTAAAAGTCGAGTAACAGTGTTGTTAGGTGAGAGTGCTTTTGCTGATTTTGAATTATAACCGTTACTAATTCACACAGCTGAATATTCTCGAGCTTTTAAAAATTGCTATTATTTAAGTAATTGCAATTATAATAACTATAATGATACATACATACATTGTTATTTATTGGCAGGATCCCATTATAATAAAGTGTATGTGAAAAGTGTTTCACTTAACGTTATTTCGGTTAACGTTGTGTTTTTCAGGAACCTAAACACGATGTTAAATGAGGACTTACTGTATGTATATATAAATATACCTCTTTTACTAATATCTAACCAATTTTTTTTGCTTCGTTAAAATCTGAACAACAAAGCTGAATCCTTTTCCGGCTAGATCCGTTAACGGGAAGGAGGGAAGCAACAACGTAACTTTTTCTCATAATTGTGGATATGTGTCTTAAATATTGACCCAGGCAAACTAATAACCAACTTATTTAAAAATAATTTGTGTTTTGCAGTCATGTTTTTAAGATCGATAAATTTCATTTATAAATTAGGTTCGAGATCTAACATAGATACAGATGAAAATGGTTCTAAAATCCAATAAGAGATTTTTAATTCTAGTAAGTCTTGAAATCTTGATTTCATGTCCTTTTTCTAGCTACAAAAGATGATCAGTGGAAATTTGAATCTTTTGTACAAAAATCATTTTTATCTGAAGATGGTCTAAAATTCTGAAGCTGACACAGTTCTTGGCAATTTAAATTCATTTTTTAAAGATCAAACTTGGCAATGAGAGAGGCAATTACCCTTTTGGCCTTTATAAAGTTCATATTATTTTCATTTTCTTAAGACTTCAAGTTGTGAGGCCGCAATTCGTGTTTAATTTAGGGATTGGGCCAACACCGTATTTTTGATCGAGCTTATTTTGACGTGGACTACTGACATCGCATTTTTATTTTGTGATAACTTTCAATTGAAAAGGTCAATGAAAAAACCAGATTAATTACATTTGATAACCCTCGATTAGTATAAATCGAATTGTACTAAACGTTTAAAAAATATGTTAAATATATTAGATAATGAAAATTATCTTACCTCAAAACGTTTACAATCCTTTTGCAATGTAGATAAAATCAATTGAGATATTTTATATGGTGTGTTAAAAATCATATACCATACAGCAGGTGTATAATAAAAATTAAATTTAAGAGTATAGACCTAAAAAAATGTAATGCATGCCAAAATGTCCGTTTCCCTCTGTTATTATATAATAATTATTCGTTTGCAGCACGACAATGACTTAAGTTTTGCATGCAATTATTTATATTAAAGGACTAGTGATTTACGTGTATAAGAAGTAAATTTATGTTTGTTTGTAAGCCGTATATTTTTGAGCAAGCAATTACATTTTTCACATTATATGGTATCCACGCTCAGAGTTTAAAGTGGTAAAACAATCCACGTGGACTTTGATCCTTATATAATTTAAAGTATTCCGGTACCTTTTTACGCAACCATTAATTGGTTATACCTACACTTACAATATACAAAGCACAATTAATAATGTTCTACACCAGTAATTTATTGTTTGTGCCATCAGCTACGGTTGAACACCGACGAGACGTAATAATTAATAATTGCATAACAAAATCAATTTTTTATTAATTACAGTGATTTAAAATTTGACCAGTTAAACTTTCCTGTGAAATGTTAAAGGTCACATTTTTAAGCGTTATAAGGGTTAGGGATCTAAATCTCTTCTATCCCCTCCCCTTAATTATGTATATGCTGTAAGATATTATAATACATATTAGATATGATTGATACAAATTACAAGACACTTTGTCCATCCGACAACGGAGTACCACCTTCACAAGTAGATAAAATTTCCTACACACAATTCTTTGAAAACGGTCGTGCTGCAAAAATTATCAAAAACTAAATAAGTTTTTGTTCTTAAGCGTTTTCAGTACATAATACAGTACCAAATATAAGGATGAAACAAATAATTTCCACATAACATAATCTAGCTAAGAGTAGGAAACAGTATTTAGGAATAAATTTCATATTGCATCAATTGTATTTATACAAGTAATAATTATATATAAGGCGTGCTGAAATAAAAAATTAAAATAAGCACTCTGTTAACTATTCTTAGAGCTAAATAGTTTTTTTTAAAGATATATTACACAATAAATTGTTCTCATTCCCGATAGTCCCTAGTTCTCAGGTAAGTATTTCATTTATGTGTTATATATAGGTTAACATTTATAGGTCATACTAAGTTTAAAATATTCAACAATTTCATCAACAAATAAACAATTTTATTTTTAATTATTTCAACAGTACGATATATACAATATGCACATTTTTTCTTTAGTTAATTTTATCAACTATTTCGTGAATAATAATTAAGCTTTTGTTACATATTTTAATAAAAGTCTATAACTTATAAATAAATAATACATTGAAGCTGATTAGTTTCATGAATCAAGTGATGCAGTATCCATGTGTATATTGATAAAGTGACTGAAAAATATTGAATTAACATTAAACATTAATAATAAGAGGTTTTAAATAAAATTATTTGTAAATATAAAATAAAAAACCTTAAATAAGAAAACAGTAAACTTATTTAGTAAAATAGGATTTTTTATTAAAATTGTCTGCAAAAATGTTAACTATTTTTTTAGGTACTCATGTTTTTAAATTTATATTATTTGAAGTCAATCAACAATGTTCGGTAAAATAAAATAATATCAAAAACATACCTAACTGTTGATTATTCATTAGACATACTAATATTAAGCCTTATAAATATATTATTATAGGCATGATCAATATTTATTTATTTTTTTCATTGTAGTTATCAAAGATAAAAAAGTTTTATATTACATTTTATCTACCAAAAAATAATACATAATTAATTGTTACAATTAACTATTTAAACTACTAATTTAAACAACAAAATGTCATATTATATTAATGTAAATGAACTAAAATAATGACAAATTCAACATAGCATTGGTTTTAATTGAAATACATTTAAATTATCATTTATTATTAATTAAAAAATGCTTAAGTTACTTATGAATAAATAAATAAATTCAATTTTCTAAAGTACTTAAAATAAGTGATTTAAAGATTTAATGCATATTTTAGATATTTTTTTTTTTTTTTAATAAAATTAATGATAATAAATTCTTATGTACATACCTCCTTAAAAATACATCACACATAACTAATATCACAGATGAAAATTGTATAATCAACAAAATATAGTAGATATCAATACCACAGTCTACATTAAGTATTATTGCCAATAACATCCATTTTCATGTAGTTCAGGATCATCAAATATGAATGTCCGTTTTGGCAACTTTGTGACATTGTTTTTGGTCGTAAACATAAATCATTAAGGAATAACTTTTTTTTTTTTTTAAATATAGCTTGTACTAAACACCAATAATTATTAATAAAAAATAGTGAAATATTTCAATAAAAATAAATTATTTGTAGTTAATCAGTGATTTGATAATCTAAGGATTTTTTTTTTTTATGAACAATGATAATATATGTTAATTAAAAAATGTTTTAGAGTTATAAAATGTTTGAAAAGGATATTTATAAATTAGCTTGAAAAATCCAGTACCCAAGTTTATGGGAATACCCATGATGATACTCTCAGATACTCCATTTATAGTGTCAGTTTGTCCATAATATGCGGCATCAAATAAATGATCAGAAGTTTTCTCAAACTAAAAATATATGAATATAATTAATAAAGCTTAATACTCGTATTTAGAATATGATTTTTAATTATTCATAGAAAATTAAAATAGTATAATTTATGAAAATTATAAAAATAAATATTACCGAAGCGAGATTCAGTACAGATTCTTTCATTTTAGACAAACCAAAACGTGTTATACCCAATAATTCACCACGACTTGTCATCAAATCAGCAATAAGCATAGGATGTCTAGGATCGATTGATATTCCATGATTACCCATCACACTATCTATTTCTGATATTATTGTAGACCTAAAAGTTATTAGTTATGTAAGCATAAGAATTGAGAAAACTATTAGATATGTTATAGTAAAATAAATAAATTAATGTTGATTAGTTGAAAAATAAACCTATATAAGGACTTGTACGTACAAAAGTCATTATATTGAACACTAGTGCTTGTAGACAAAAACCTAGAAATTTGTTGTTGGAAATGTCACAAAAGCAGTAACTTTTTGGTTAATTGTTGTCTTTAAGTTAAATAATTTAACATATATATATATATATTAAGTTTATATTATAAACTTATGTATTATACTTATACGACACTAACTTTTATAGCACAAATCATTATACTAAATTATAGTTTATTTATTAATTAGTATAATTTGTTGTACTAGGTTAATAAAAAGAAAAAGTTATTCATGATAATTGTTTCTAAGAATATGATTGTCAATTAAAATGAATATAGTTTATTCAATAACTTGGCCATATAATAATACAGTATAATATAATTATATACCTAGCTGCTTCTATGCCGAGTGCATTCCACACTTGAAATGTATTGTTGCTAGTGCATCGTTTTCCTATTACTCCTGGTGTAGCCATTACTTCCCGTAAGTTATCACCTTCAACAAGTAATTTATAACGTATTTCACCGCTATCATCTTCTTCATGAATTACAGCCCGTGAAACTGCACTAATACCCTTTGTTGTAAAATTTCAATTAATATTTATGTCATTCAGTATTTAAAATTAATTTTAAATAGCAAATACCTTAATAATAACTTTTTGTAAATTTTGCATATATATATTTATCCAATGGTTTAATGTTTGATTGCCTTTATTGGGTAAAGCTATACTAACACAAGATTCATTATCAATATTCACTTGACTAGCTTTAATTCCAATACGTGGAGTAGTAAGTATACTATATATTCGTAACAAATAAAAAAACCATAAATTATTGTTAATTCTATTTTTTACATATTTTAAGATACATACCTATCTCTAATTGTTTCAATTGTTACTTCAAGTTGTAAGAGTTTTATACGATTCATGTCTATGTGTACTAAAAGATAGCATTCAGCACTGTGAAGTACTACATCAATAAAACTACATACCTAAAAAAAATACATAATTGAAAAACTAGTTCTAAATTTAAGAAATAACATTTTAATTTACTTCTGTTAAATTTGTTTGTTCAATACGAGCCTTAACAATCCTTGCAAATTCTTTGTCCTTATCATTTTCTAAATATGCTGTTATAATGGGAGTACTTATATTTTTACTTGAGTTAATTATTTCTTTAATTCTGGGGAAAAAAAAATAAATATCAATATTAGTAGAGTGATATAAAAATTATAATAATTCAAGAAAATGCATACAGAGTTTATATTTTTGACCCATTATTTATAACTATGAACAATCATAAGTAAACTAATTTTTAATTATAATGTAAAACAATAATTGTAATGTGAGTTTATAAAATAATTAAAAATAATCGGTTTCAAATTAAGGTAGAATTTTAAAAGAAATTAGACTTTCTATCCATTTCATTTGTATACTAATAAGCATATTTATACAAAACAACACACCTAGGGACACCTTGAGTAATATTCATTGAAGCAACACCAGCAAAATGAAAAGTTTTCAGTGTCATTTGCGTACCTGGCTCACCGATACTTTGAGCAGCAATAGCTCCAACAGGAGTTCCTGTTAACATTTATCAATAACATAACTTACAAATTCCTGTACAATTAACGAGAACAAATAAACCTGGTTCAATTATAGCAGACATATATTTTGTAAGACAAGTCATATAAAATTTGATTAATTGTGTAGATGTTATTCGTTGTAGTTTTGAAACTTCTAAGTTCAACCATTTTTTTCTTACTTCAGCCATACGGTTTGATAAATGTTTTCCAAAATTTCTATTCAAGTATTAAATACAGTTGATAAAAAATAGTATAACATTATAATATCAAAATTGTTATCTTCTGTTTGTATTATTACCTTAATTCTTCTATAAATATATTATTTACTAATTTAAAATTATCAGATAATAATACGTCATCAGTAATTTTTAATATTTCATCAGAGTCTAATGTACATTCTTCACGACATGGATAATTAGCAGTCACATTAAAATACACACGTTTAAGGTCAACTGGAACGCCATCACCTAAATATTTAATATTATTAGAAAATATATCGCACAATTTAAATAATAGCAAGAAAAATATTGAAATATTAAATTTAATTAATAGATTAAAAAAAAAAACCATCTAACACACCTTCTGTATAAGTAGGATCTAAGCTGTCACCTCCAAATTCAAACTGTATAACATCTCCAAATGCATTACGTACAGTATTATCATAATGTACGCATAAATCTTCCAAAGACTAATACAAAAAATTAATGATAGAATTAATCATTTTTTTCATTTTTCTATGCATTGTATTAATAAATTTACTTTAACAAGACGCCGTTGCATGTATCCAGTTTCTGCAGTTTTTACAGCAGTATCAACAAGACCTTCACGACCACCCATTGTATGAAAGAAGAACTCTGTTGGTGTTAAACCAGAATAAAAGCTGTTTTCTACAAAACCTTTAGCTTCTGGAGTTTTTGCTATAAAATGAACATAAAATAAAATGTTTATAACCAATAAATGAACCAAGTATACTAACAGAAACGCTTAAAATGTGGTAACGATCTAGATTCAAATCCATCTGGTACACGATGTCCACTCAAAGCTTGCTGGCCTACACAGGCAATCATCTGAGATATATTAATATTGGATCCTAAATAAAAATAAAATTATAATTGAACTTTTCAATTCAATATACTATTAATTATTACCTTTAGATCCAGAGAGTGCCATGATTAATGGACCATTAGTGAAGTGGAGTTCTTGCAAACAAGCTTTACCTACAGAATCTCGAATACCAGATAATTGTTTTAAAATATTTGCCTCTAAAGTTTCATCCATATTGCAACCAGGTTGACACTTCAGTTCTTTTGCATTTCTTAAGCGAATATTTTCTTCACAAAGAGCATTTCTATAAGATAACATTAATATATTAAAATATAAAAAAAAAACTTTAAGAGAATCTCAAATTATTATCAAAATTATGAAAATTCTAACCCATTGACAACCAATTCGTTTTTAGAACGTAACAAATCATTACTAGGTGTAACATCACCAATTCCGATAGAAAATCCTCGTAGCATTAAAAAATATGATGTAAGACGGGTTAAACGCCACATTACTTTGCAACAAACATCAGTACCCCAGTCGGCTAGTAATACATAAAATATATTTGATTTACTGCCTGAACCTAATGTTGCTTTATCCATTGTGCCAGCCAATAATTCAGAATTTCTTATGTAAACATCTATACAAAAAATTTTATTATGTTATTAAATTAAATTATTTTTAAAACTAAATATAATTTACAAGAATCTCTGAAACAAAATTCTTCATCACGAGTATATGATTTTCCTTTACACCGTAGATTAGCTTTTACCAAGCATTTTTTACTTGGTCTCATGATTATGCTTAATATTTGTTTACCAGTCCAAAGCTTGTAAGGCTATATGATATTAATATACATATTAGTTCAAATTTATTTTGAGTTATTTTGTTTATATTTAATAATAAATTGTAACAAACTTTAAGAATAGCCGGACGTGGTAAATCTAAAGCAATGTTAACATCGTCACCAGACATTAACCAACCTATCAGTCTACTAGCATCTCTTCGATTCAGAAAAGTATTTTTATGTGTTAGTAAATACGCTCCAGTAATAAAGTCTTGAGTAGCAGCAATAAGAATATCACCATTTCTAGGTGTGACAAGGTTTGATTTATTCTAAAGGAAAATAATGTAATAGGTTTTAGCAAGGAAAATTACAGAAAATTTATTAAATATTTACTCACTATCATTAACAAACCAGCTTCAGCTCTAGCTTCTTCAGTTTGCGGTAAATGCAAATTCATTTCATCACCATCAAAATCAGCATTATAAGGAGTACATACACATTCATTAAACCTAGACATAAATAAATAATCTAATATCAATCTTGTAACAATCTACTAAACTATACCTTAATGTATTATGTTCTAAGACTTTTGCTCGATGACACATAATGCTTAATCTATGAAGACTTGGCTGTCTATTGAACAATACTATATCACCATCAGATAAATGTCTTTCAACAATATCTCCAATCTACACGCAAGATAATAAATAATAATAAATGTATTAATAGTTAAAATATAATTTAATTAATAACAAAAAATGTAAAACAATATAATATAAGTAAAATAGTCAATATTATACTACTTCAAAATCAAGTTATATAATAATTTTATTGGTATTTAATGTCTTTTTAAATTATGTATAGATAAAAATTAATTTAAAAATTTGAATTGTAAGAAAATTGATTTTTTTTTAAGTTACAGTAGAGTTTTGACAGTCCGGACCTCCAATAATCCGCTAAACGAGGTAATCCGGACGACAAATAAATCCATTTATTTTTAAATACAATGAACTAATGTAGATTATTCGGAATCTAATTCCGGAACATACATAACTCCAGAACATGGATAGCATTGATATTTTGTTGTTACGTCAATTGAGAGAACACGCTTTTGAAATTAAAATTAAAAATATTACTCAAAAAAGAATTACTGACTACTATATTTAAATTATATAATTAAATTTTTTTTTTTTTGTAATTTATAATGCTAAAGTTTTTATTATTCTTAATTTAAACTGCAATCAATATAAAAGTGTCAAAAATAAAAATAAATATTTTAGTAATTTGAGTAGGTAATCTTGAAAAACTCCAGTAATCTGGATGAATTGATAATCCGGATGATACTCGGTTTGAATTCATCCAGACTATCGAGGCTCTACTGTATATGTAAATCAAGCAATCTTATTCAGATTATTGTGACCCTTCTGTAATATTATAAATATTACGAAAAGTTTTAAAAAATTAAATAACAGGTGAACAATTATAGGAGAAAAGTCACATGTTTTTATTCAGTATAGTAGAAATATAAAATAAAATGTTATATTCAAATTACTGACTTTTAAGTCTTTAGCTATAGCTGGTCTGTTTCCGAACCTCAAGTATTTTTTTAATTTAGAACCTTGAAGTTCAACAAAATTAGCACCTGGATGAATTTCAGGTCCGTTCATAACTAGTTTACGCATCAATTCAATATTGGCTGAGCATACTTTTTGAGGATATGTTAAAATTTTAGCCATACGAACAGGAACACCAACCTTAGGTGTCAAAAAATTAATATAATTAATATTGCTTCATAAGATTAATATGTTTTTTTTTTTTTATTTCTTACTTCTTCTATTCGAAGATTTGGGTCTGGTGAAATGACGGATCGTGCTGTAAAGTCTACTCTTTTACCAGACAAATTACCACGGAACCGTCCATGTTTTCCTTTCAAGCGCTGAACACAACCTCTGGCAATTTTTTTTGGCTAAATATGCAATACAATCTTAGATTTATTTGTTAAATATATGAAATATTTAATAACTACCATCATTGTTCGTGAAACACCAGATAAATCACTATTAATATAAAGTGCACAATGTAATTGCAAATATTCCCAGTCTTCATGTAGTAACTGGGGTTTTGCACCAGACTGTTTGTGCTTCACAATCACATCATTGATAAACAATACTTCAGATAACTTTAATGTTAAGTCATCTTCATTTCTAAGCATTACATTAAGGTTATTAATTTTTAATACTAATAATTTTTTAGTATTTATATCATACTTACGTTCCAGATCTTATATCAGACACTGCAGATGGACGAATACAATTTGGAGGTACTAACATTCTCGTCATTAACAACCATCCAGGATTGGACACTTCAGGATTCATACCCAATAATATAATGTCTTCATAAGGTATGGACAACAATAAACGAAGAACTTCTTGAGGATTGAGGTTCTCATTGAACAGAAAATTTCGCAAAGATTCCACTTCCTTGTTATATTTAATGACACCATTCAAAGCACCTAATTTAATGTTTGCACTTTTCATTAAGATGTAATAATGATAAAATTATAAAAATAGTATTTACATAATTTAGTTTCAGCTTCGGCACCAGGTTTTTTATACCGATAACGATCATAAGAGATTTTCAAGATACCATTTTTTTTTACTTGACCTACAATGTCATTGCAAAATGGACATATCTGTACTTTTTTTGCTTTGGCATGAACTTCTTTAAAAACTTTTTTACGCATTGTGTAAGTTAAATTCTTGTTTCTCAATTTAGTATAGAAAAACATTCTATCTTCATCATTTAATAATACTTTAGCACAAAATGGGTTCTGAAATGTACCATATAATTTTTATACTTCAGACATTAAAAAGGGTAAATGTAGATAATTAAAAGAGAAATATTGATGGATTATACTTACTTTACAAATTGTTTGTAATATTGTAATGACTGAACTGAAAAAACCTACATGAAAGACTGGCAACTGTAAGTCTATGAAACCCATGTGCCCTGGGCAATCATTTAATCCTTTGTTGCAAGTCATACATGTTGCATCTTTTTGGTTGACTCCCTGTGGACAAGTATACAATATACATTATAATATAACAGTATACTATTATAGACAGCCGTTTTTCAAGCAAGTGCTTGTTAAGCTAACCAATTTGTGATCTAGCACTCCGTATGGATGCGGTGTACGCGTGGTGACATTTTGATTGTTTATCGCATACAGGTTCCTGGTATTTATGCATAGATGTGATTTCCTCTGAATGTCTTGAGGGTTGTCAACGGTAAAGCTGATCTTGGATCTACAACACAGTCAGTGAAGGAAAAGCCAATTAACATAATTTCTTAACCAATCCAGAGTGTTTACACGACATGCCATAGATTAATAAAGAATATTATCAATGGCATACAAAGGATTTTATTCTGGTTAGGGCTTTAAACATAAATGAATGCTAAAATTAAACAAAAAATAATCATCAATGGAACTTTGGGATGAGAAAAACATTTCAAGGAGGGTAGGGGATGGAATTCTATTCTCGTGTTAGCCATTTAATATTATTTTACTCACATTATTCGCGACCCATCAGTGTCTCTATACTGTTCCTTGACCATTTCGAGTGTGTGGTGGGATTTCTGGATTGTTTATTCGACGATCGATCAGCTCATAGTGTTCTAAATCGTATTAAAAAGCAGTTAAAAATGGTCACAACCCGTTGACGTAGAACTTCAAACTTGGCATGATGCGACGACACTAGCGAAGTAGCGAGTAGGACGTTGTAGTGGGCATTAGCATGTGCTCAGCAGACAACGGTTGACAACAAATGCTGATAAACCGATAACGCTTATCGTAATGGCGGCGTGATAACACAACAACAGATAGAATTTAATGTTATTGCCATCGGTTGGCCAACTAACGGAACGCGTACTTTTTTCATTTGGTCCGTGCTACAATTACAAAATTACTTCATAACATTTTAGCGTTTATCAGTAATTAATTTTATCACGTTGATCATAAAATGTTGATATTGTATTTTTCTTTAGCATTGAACTCCTGCTAAATCATTAAACGTCTAATATTAAGTATAATATACCTATATTCATATTGGCTTAGCTAACATAGCTAAAGGTGTTTAGCACTTATTTTATTGTATTGGTTCAGTCGTAAAATTAAATTATTTAAATGAATGTTATTGGTCAATATTTAATAATCTTTTTTTCCGTTTTTGCTTTCATTACTATGGCCCGCCAGATTTTAAAGTTCTAAAAATTTACCCTTTAGTTACTTTCAGTTGTCTATCTCTGTCTTATATCATATTGAAACAATCCCACTGACGTAATCTTAATGTTCATTAAGGTAGATAAATATTTCTGGGAACATTTGTACTTTAACGGGCACCTATAATTTTGGCAATTTTTCTTGGAGATATCGGTAAAATTCCAATTTTACTAGTAAAATGTGACATTCGTTGCGAATAGACGTGTTTTTATGAGCTCCCGCGAGATTGACTTTTTCGTCGGGAAAAAGTGAAGAGTTTTTTACGCCGAAGATACCGGAGGATTCGTCTTGAGAAATCGTGTGCACCTGTACAGATCCCAAGAAAATCGGACCAAGGGTTGAGAAGTTACGGCGACATAAGGGATACATCAAGTCAGAGATTTATTTTTCCGTAGTTACGGGTACTCACAGGGGGATCACTCCTCTCTGGACGGTCCTTTACTCTCGTAATTTACAGGGAGGGTAGCCAGGGTTGTCCCCTACCGTTTGAGACTAGTTTCAACTCCGTGGGCTTAAATACGCACCCTCGAGGGCGGTTTAAACATCCGAAATTTGACTTTTTAAACAAAAAATTCGTTTTTTGTCGAGAATCAACAAACTCGTTAGCAACCCGCGTTGCTAGCCGGTTATTAGTCTCGATAATTTTTCTAAGTCCGAATTTTAATATTTCTGTTGTTGGTCTACGTTGCTAACTAGAAATCAACAAGTCATAATTATCTTTTCGAAAATTTTTCTAAGTCCGAAAAATAACAATCGCGTAGATATTTCGTGTTGCTAACAGGCAATCAACAAGTATTCGATTAATTCCGAAATAATTCTAAGTCCCGACAATTCGGTTGTTAACGACGACAACATAATCAATAAAGAAATATTTTAAAGTCCGAAACCACAAATTAACTTAAATCCGTCCAGATAGGGTTGGTATATGGGGTTTGGAGGATTTTAACATTATAGCACAACAAGCAACTATTGAAAATGGATGAAAGAGATAAACAGGGTACGTCAAAAGTGACAAAGCCCAGAAAGACAACAACAATTAAGAAAAACAAAGAACCCGTACCTACTCAACAATCGGAGTCGGATAGTGAATCCGGTAATGAAATGGAGCGGGCACTTGAGAACGCTATAAGAAAACAACAATTGGAAAAACGAAAAGAAAAAGAAAAAGAAAAAGAAAGAGAAGCAGAAAGAGAAAGAGAAAAACAAAAACAAAAACAAAGAGAAGTTTTAAAATCAAATTGCTGCGAAAAATGCACAAAATGCGTTAAAGAGACAAACGATACTATGATAAATATTTGTACAGTTATAACTAATCTGCAAGACCTTCACAATCAGATTACTTATAAACATGGAGTTGATAACACTACAATGGCAAAACTTGGAGAATCAATAATTTATCTAGAAAACCTAAAACAGAAGAATATAAGAAAGGAAACGGATGATTTAGAGATACTAAAAATGAAATTCGACCAAATGGAGAAAAATATGGAAACATTGATTTCTAATAAAATTGAATCCATCATCTCTAATTCACGCGATGAAGCAAGGGATCTTAAGAATACCATAGAGAAACTTAACAGAACCAAACAAGTGAAAAATACAGAACCTCGGACGATCAAATCCCGCTTGGGATCTAGACCTAGACCGCCAAGTAGAGTTGAACCAGAGAATAATAATAAAGAAGATGGTTTTGTTTTAGTTACAAGAAAAACTAACAAAAAACAACGTTCTAAAAAGCTTATTGAAAAAGCAAAAAATGAAACACCGGAACTAGGATATATTGTCAAGAACACAGGGAGTAAGACATCTCTGGAACTAAAGAAACAAGCTTATTCAGAGATACTAAAAAATAATCCGAGACCAAATATAGTAATGACAAATACTATTAAAAGAACAGGAGACATTTACATTAAACCTGCCGATCGAAATACAAGAGAAGCTTTGCTCAAAAGTAATCTCGAGGTAGTTGAACAAAAAACATTGAAACCAAAGTTATTGGTATACAATGTTGATAGTGAGTTAACCGGAGTAGAAGTTGTGGAGGATCTCATTAACCTCAACTCCGAACTTAGAGATACTGACAAAGAAAAATATAATGCAATCAATAAAAGATCGCCCCAGGGACAAATATCTTCCAGAAAAGTATCCTGGTTACTGGAAGTCCACCCGAGCATATATAAAAAACTTGTCAACGGACGATTCTACATCGGTATGTCGTATTGTAGAATCCTACCCTATGACCAAGTTACCAGGTGTTTCATATGTCAAAGGTATGGACATATTGCAAAATACTGCCCGACTAACATACAGACATGCATGATATGTTCGACACAGGAAAAGAACCACGATTGGAAAAACTGTAGTTTAAATCCAAAATGTGTGAACTGTGGTAAAAATGAGCCATCGAATCACCTTGATTGCCCCTCACGCATGAGAGCAATTATACAAAGGTGCAGAAAGACAAGTTATGGCACAAATTCATCATGAATAATTTAAAAATAATACAAATAAACGCAGCGAGGAGTCAAATAGTAAATGACGAACTCCTGCATTATAGTACCATTAACAAAATAGACATAATACTAATACAAGAACCCTACACTAGAAATCATAAACTCGTTGGATTGGAAATTAATCCATTCAGAGTTATATGTCACAAGGGACAATACATAAAGGGTAGAGAAAGCATTACTACATGGACAGCTATCGTGGTGTTAAACCCAAAATTAGAAATAGTAGCACTACAACAATATATGAATAAACATTTCGCGATTGCCAATATCGGAATAAATGGAACAAACGTCGTACTTATATCAGCGTACTTCCAATTCAGAGAACCCACTATTCGATTTACCACGGAATTAACAAACATCATAGAAAAAATAGGTCTCGACAAATCAATCATAATATGTGCAGATGTAAATGCGTTCTCTACAATGTGGGGAAGCAAAAACACCGATCACAGAGGAATTTTTGTCGAAGATTTTATAACAAGAGAAAATTTAAAACTAGAGAACCAAATTCCACACAATCCTACTTACTTAGGACCTAGAGGAAACACTTGGATCGACATAACATTAACCAACTTGTTGACAGATCGTATAAAAGAATGGAAAGTAATAGAACAACAAACCACAAGCGACCATAACATTATAAGTTTTACATTGCACATAGAATCAAACACTAATGCAAACAATAATACAAACCAGAGACAAAAAAGATATAATGTTAAAAAAGCAAAATGGGATATATTCACAAAAACCCTTCAGAAAGAGACTAATAAAAATGAAATCACAGGAGATATAAACAATATGATCAAACAATTAACAAAAAATCTGATCGTATCGGCCGACAACTCCATACCAAAAACTAAAAGAAATTTAAAGATTAAACCTCAATGGTGGACACCCGAATTGGACGAAAAAAGAAGATATATGAGGAAAAAACAAAGACTGTACATTAAAAAATGTAACAGTAATAATCCAGAAGAATATAGACAAGCATATAATTTTGCCAGAAACCAGTACACTAGTCAATTACGAAAAGAGAAGTTCAAATCATGGAAAGAATTTACAACTGAAGGAAATAAAGACATTTGGGGGAAAACCTTCAAATGGATTAAAAAGGGTACCATTACACAACATGTACCAACTTCGGTGAGAAAAACCGACGGAAACTTTACCACTACCGTCGGAGAAACATTAAAAGAGATAACAGACACATTAATACCTACAATCGACGGAGAAGATTCCCGAATAGTGATAGAAAGAACGAACTATACACTTGAGCGTAATGTCACTAAAGAAGAAGTGAAAATTGCACTCTGGAGAATGAACCCTAATAAAGCACCAGGATACGATAACCTAACTGGAAAAATTTTGAAAAAAGCATGGCATCAAATATCTGATGATCTAACATTGATTATAAACGAATCAATGAAAAATGGAACATTCCCGCAACCATGGAAAAACGCAGAACTAGTGATAATTCCAAAAGGATCCGATAAAGATTTATCACTACCAAAATCTTATAGACCAATTAGTCTATTACCGGTAATGAGTAAAATATATGAACATATATTGTTCATTTTTTGCACATTTTTTTTTTTTGTATGTGCACAGCTTTTATATAATACCTTGAAAAATGTAATGTTTATCTTCAATAAACAATAAACGATACGGAGGATGAGGGGGAAGGACGACCCAACCATGGGTGTAGTACCCCCCTCTTCCGCGCCGTGATTTAACACAAAAAAAAAAAAAAAAAAAAAAATTCCAATTTAGTTTCAAATGTATAGCTTATTAAAGTTTTAGTTTATATTTGGTTTCTTAAATAACCGTTATGCTTCATGTTTTCCAATTGAACTGTTTGCGTAATGATGACTTCACTTGTATCACATCTTGGGTTGCCATCCGTCCTGATATATCGGGACTGTCACCGTTATTGAGCTCTCTGTCCCGACGTCCCGACAAAAATCTCCCGATTGAAAATGCGCATTAAAAATGTCGCAAATTTTATGTTATTGTACACAAATATTTGATGAAAAATAAAAAAATATGTTTTCAAACTCGTACGACTAAAAGTATGCGTAAGGATTTTTTCGTTAATGTTAACCCAGTAGACTGATGAACAAAATCGCCTCCTCCTAGAGACTATGGAGTCGATTTTACAGTATCGAGTTAATTATAACATGACTTGCGCAGAGTTCTACAAATATATTCAAGGGAACAAAGAACTGTTGAAAAGAGCAACATTTTCTAAACAGTATGGTCATCTCAGTCATCAACAGTACTGGGTAATAAACTAAACATATTTTTTTTTCATGCAACTCAAATAAACAAATATTTTATTTAAAACAAAGAATAACGATTTTTTTTTTTTTACAAAATGTAGTGTTTTTATACACTCCATCCCAGAATTCTTAGAACGTCCCGACGAGACCTTAACCAAATATGGTAACCCTAATCACATCTCATTTTATATAGCGTTCTATATTCAATTACTACTGTCCGCTGTTGATTTTTGCATTTATTTTTTTGTAAAACGATTATATCATCAATTAACAGTTTAAGTTTTAATTTTTAATTTTTTTTTTTTTTTTACGTAATGTATACAACGCTTTTTTCCGAGGACTATTTTTATTTTTACCTCTACCAGTGTGCTCACTCGCTCGGACGATTAAAATCGAAAATATTCCTCGGATTTGTGTAAAATCACTTTGGGTAGGCCTCGTATACTCGGTAAGCTAATGTTCGTCGTTAATTACTATAATATAATTATCGAAAAAAAATTTCAAAAATTTTAGAATGTCCGGTAAAGTAGAAATATACCTATTTCTTTTTACCTCAACGAATGCATGAAATTGGAAATGTTTTTTTTTATTCAATTGGAAATGTTTGCGGATGCATCGATTAATTGATCGCGTTAAGCTGTACGGGTCATTAACATCATTTTTGAAGTCATAGGTACAATCCGTCAAAGGAGTTCCTAACCATCAGTGGTGCAGTGGGTACTATTATTAAAAGCACACTTCATAAATTATACTGAATGTAAGTTATAAATATGACACGTGTACTAGAACGTCGCATAAGATAAAAAAATTAAATGTATAAATTGTAGTGATGGGTCAAATTGTTCGAAAGTCGAACCGTACCAAACCGAACATTAGGTGATCGATTTGATTTTTAATTCGAACTCGGAATGAATGTAAATCGAACCGAACTGTTTGCTTTTAGGTAAGTTCAAAATTCGAATTTCGGAAATTATTCTTCGAACGAACGAAAACGAACGAAATCTAAAATTAATTTTTTCTACTTTATATTAATTAAAATGGAAGTGTCTTTATAGTATTGAATGTTAGTAAATAATTGTCATTTATTTTTTATTTTTAGATGTATTACATTTTACACAATGCAAGTAAAATGTTCATAGTTTCAATATTTTTTTTAAAAGAAAAAAAAAATGCTAAGTTAGAATTTTAGTTCGATAACAAATTGTAATAGTTCAGTCCGGGTTCGCAATACTTTGATAATGTTCGGATGAATACCAAAAAACTAGGTTCACTAAAGAACTGTGTAAAAAATAAGTTTTTAACTGTGCCGATAACTATGTGACTAGTATCCTGATTATAATTCTTTATCAGGGTAATAGTTGCGATTATTAAAATATCGAACGTGTAAATTATATTTTTAGTTACAATCGGTTTTTGAACATTTTTAATCAGGTATAATTTTTAATAAATATTAATATAATTTTAATTTACATAAAACCATTTTATTACAACACCACCATGACAGGCCCCGAAGCGCTGCACACTCCGTGTTCCATCCACCTCATGTCGGTAAACACGGGACAGTCGTTGATATTATTTTGTCGGAAATGTATATTCATTATTTAGAAGAGGTTAAGGCCTATTTTTCATAAAAATTGGTATTACATATTCTTCAATCGCGTGTCCACTTACAAATAAAAAAAAATGTTATTTCACTTTTAAATTCGCTATAAATTTCATACAAGAAGCTCTGGCAAAATACAATAATAATTATAATGTAATAAATTTCTTAAATCCTCTATATAATAAATGTAGTATTTTAATGTTCTGAAACGCTCTGTATGATAACTCGAATGCTTTGTAAGACTAAGACTGACTTGTGTATCGTGCATGTTCTCCATACGAACTGATCGTCCGGTCCCAACACTTGAATCAGTAGATTCCTTAGACAGTCGTATGGGAAAATAAAATTGTAGTATGTACAATGATTGTACAAAGACACACACATACAATCAGTTTACAGTGTAATCAAATAATACATGTACATTAAATTATATACATTGTATATAAATATTTATAATTACAATCGCATTATAATATTCAGGTGTTCATGATATAATGTGTACAATGATATGACGCAGAGCTCCCCTCTACCCCACTTCCATATGATTATATGTTTTAATACAATATCAGTTATTATTTTTGTAATAGTTCTTTTATATTGATCAAATTGCACATTGTAATTAGATAACTACCAATTTACTTTTTTTTAAAGTGAAAATATTATGTCTAGTATAAATCTGAAAACTATTAAAAAATTATATATTTTCATTTTGGTTATCTCATTTAAATTTAATAGATATATTTAAATCCTAATCAGCTTTCTTGCTTGAACAGGATTCCTGAAAATTACCTTCATATTATCTTATTTATTAGTATTTAGTAGTAAGTACACACTTCATGAATCCGAAGTGCACACTTCCGATTTTGGACTACACACATAGTGTCGGGGTTCACTAAAAAATAGGACCTGGGTTAAGGAAGTAACGTGATCTGGACGAAAATGAGCGAACAGAAAAAACCAATTGAGATTTATGTCTTATATTTATTTCATCAATAAAAACTACATAATATACATATGACTCGTGTGTCTACATCATCACATAGGCTCCGCATTATATATATATATATATATATATACATGTATAACATAAATAATGTTCTTTTACATGCGCACGCGGGGTAAGCTTAGCATTTAATTTTAACATTTGATACAAACAAAATATTAATTTTACATTCCCGCTGGTACAGTAATATTATACAGGTAATATGGGTTACGTACTAAACACACTAAAACGGTAAACTTTGATGCGAAATAATAATAATAATAATAATAATAATAAATGCAACATTATAGTGTTGTCGGTCACATATCAATAATTGTATTCAGTTCTGATATTCAAAGCGTACGCATGTGTACAGAATATACTAATTAAAAATTAATAGGCCCGCCGTAATTATTATTCAATAAAATGGCATTATCACAGGAAAAAAAATATATATATATAAAATAGTTTAATATTTTACCAAGAGTATTACGACGCGGTACGAGGAAAACGAAAATGATAAACTACAAGTAGGACAAATGGCACGTTTGCTTGTTTGTATAAAATAACCTTACAACGTACAATAATATATGATTGAAAATGATACTGCGCCACGAATACGTCAAGTCGATAATATTTCTCGGGGATTGTCCAAAAATAATACAATAATATATATGTAATAATAATTAAAATAGATTAAGTGTTGCGAAAATCGTATTGTTCGAACCCGTTTGAGCTGATCCACGTGTTCCGATTTCAAATACATATACGTATATATTACAAGTATCTAATATTATTTATAATAATAAAAATTAGGAATATACACGTGTAGTAGGCATAGGCGCGCGCACATGGACCTATATGACGTGATGTGTGTGTCTAACGAAACGTATAAAATAAACTAATTTAAATAAATAATAGAATCTATCACAACATTGATATAAAAAAAAAATAAAAATAATAATAAATAAACAAAAGGAACTATATCATAGAATTAATACAAATAAGTATACAAATAAATAACAAAACAAGTTATTTACATTATTTTTTACAAAAACAAAACTCGAGGTTACGTTTAAATAAAAAAAAAGAGTTTTCAAAACTTTAAAATATTTATACAAGTCAAATGTAGATAATATCTTATATATATTATACTTAGGTAACGGTATAAGCGTATATATACGTTTTACACCTATACAATATATTATGATGTAACGATTACGTCGAGTAGGTACGTATAAAATAAAATACAATATACGAGTGAAAAAAAGTGTAGTTTGTATATAGTATAAATATTTATATGTACGTATAAAAAGAGTTTCGAAATATTTTGATTTGTCCGATATAATTTATAATAATAAATATATATTTACATAGTACAAAATTTAAGGGCATCCAGCCATCTACAAAACATTTTTTAATCGTTTTGTGCACAAATGCAATATGTTAATATATGTATAAAAAACCTCGAAATACATAACGTCCGACCAAACCACGTTCCTCCCGAATGTATCGTTTCGGTGAGTTAGTAACACTCTTCACATTGTGAAACTATACGTGGTCGTAACCTCCGAACCGTTTACGCGGTACAGTAAATGTTTAAGAACTCAGTCGGAGGAGAAATGTGCGACTTAATACAGATGAATCGAAAGTCGCGAGCTGAAAGTCAAAAGCGGTGAGTGAAGCATACACGTATTATTTGCGTACCGCAGTCACCACCGGACACGGCATGTCGGACGCCTCGGCGTACAAACAAGACGATTCGCTGCACGAACAACCGCTACTGTAGCTACCCTTGTCGTCACCGCCGTCTACTTCACCGCTAGAGCCACCACCTCCACCACCGTCGTCGTCGTCGTCTTCGTTACACCAACCACGTTGATCCCGGCGCCATTGTTCTGAAAGCAGAAGAAGAATAATGTGTTAAAAATATTGTTTTTTTTTTTTTTTTAAATTTGTGCTAGGCGTATTTTTAGCCTACACCACCTCTCCTCATAGGAAATTTTCGCATTGCACGTTAACTTTTAAATAAATGCTTGTATAGCCTGTTATGTCGGTTGACTGGAAATAAACATGAGCCTATATCTTTTGACAATAAATTTAAATTAATCGAAAAATTATGTAAATATTTTTGTACTCGGGGTAAACCGATACTAAGACATTTTTTTTAAGTAAGTAACTTATAACTAGAGACCGGATTTTCATGCAGTAAAAATCAAAAAAATGTGCAGTTAATAACTTAAAAATTGCAAAAACATGCAATAATAGCTTAATAGTGCAAAAATTTATTTTTGGCCTAAAATCGCTTAATACTTACCAACATTTTGTAAACATTCAAAGTACATTGATTTAAACCCTTAAATTATACTTTATTTATCCAGTTTTTTACTCTATTACAGTATTAGCAATTAATAATTAAAAAATAAAAAATTTAAAAAATAATTAAAATATTGATAATAATATACACATTGTGTAAAAAAAAACATACCAACAGAGTTAAGCTATTTAATTTTAATTCTAACTATTATACATACATATTTTCAAACATTTTTATTTTTAAACATACATCAAAAAATTTATTTTTTTATTGAGTTAAAATTTACAATGTTATACATTTCAAAATTGTTTGCAGAAAAATTGTGCCTTCTATCACTCAATATGTCTTTTAATTTGGAAAATGTTCGTTCTACTTCAACAGAAGTGATAGGACTCATTTTGTAGCAAGCGACGATTGCAGGCTGTTGTTCAACATTCATATTTTTTGTACCATTTATGCAGTCGTTGTATTTTTTTTATGAGAGCGTAACCTGTGTTTTTTTCCACAACGGAGTTAAATTTGTGAGCCATAATTTGTCCTTTCTCGTTATTTATTTTTTTAAGACTTTCTTCTATAGTTTCAAATATTTCAATTTGTTTATTGAGGGATAAATTTCGGGTTTCTAACTGGGTTAATGCCTGGGGAAAAGTTGACAAATGTGATTTTATGAAAGTCAAATCAGAAATTATTGACGCTGAAGTTATGACTCTCTTCAATTTTTTGATAGTCTGTACGTCTTCATCCAATGAATTAATAAACATTTTAAATTTATTAAAATTGTCCGCATAAAATAAAGCTGCTTCCAACCATGTTCCCCACCTTGTGATCACAGGCTCCGGTGGTAGTTCACATTCCATAATATTTTTATATATCTCTACTCGATGCGGTGATTTAAGCAATATTTTTTTACCATTATTTACTAGCTTGTTTACTTCTGGAAAAATTTCGCGGATTTTTTCTAATACTCTATTTAACCCGTGGGTTACACAGGTTACATGGATCATGTTTGGGTAAAATGTGTTCAAAGCTTGTCCAGTTTTTATCATATAAGGTGCGGCATCTGTTACAAGGAGAAGCACTTTATACTGATACTCTGAATTTTGTAAAAAAAAATTCATCAGATTGTCGTTAATAAATCGAGAGACAGTGTCATAATTTGTTTTAGGGAGAACCTTACAAGCAATTAAAAATGGTGTGGGATCAATTTCTTGGTGAAGAATTCCAACCAAAAGGTTACATATATAAAGTCCTCTAGCATCAGTGGTCTCATCGACCATGATGTATATATAATGTTCTCGAATTTTTTGGCGAATTTTAACTATAGTCGAGTCGAAACAAACTTGCAGATACTTTTTTCTGAGTGTGCTCTCGTCAGGTATACTTTTATTGGTATATTTTTGTAAAAAGGATCTAAACGGTAAGGACTGCAGTTTGAAAAATGGTATATTTGCTCCTACTAAAGCCTGGCACAAATCAATATGAAATTGGTTTTGGCTGTTTGATGTTTCAAAAGAATCTGTAATTTGCTGTTGTATCGGTTTGTTTTTTTTTAGTTTTAATTGATTCTCGTGAATAGCTAACGAAAAAAAAATAATAAAAAATTGATGCCTAATTCTTAACCCATCAGCAGGCGCGTATGAGCGCGGCACTCACTCGATTTGTATTTTAGCAACAACTGGTATAATTAAAATAAATATAAATAAAATATTATTTCGTGTTATAATGACTGAGCGAAGCGCTCATACGCGCTTAATTGTGTTACAAATATACACGCGCCTACTGACAGGATAAATAAAAATATTGTTTCTTACCTGTGTTACAATGAGCATCAATTTGAGATTTCCTTTCGCATCCGACTGATTTTTCACAAGAAGCGCAGAAGACAGATTTCCCATCAAATTTCAACTCTGGGTAATTTGATATCCAGGATTTAATTTTTGATGACAGACTTGACCCAATTTTTGGCATTTTAAAAATTTGTTTATACTTCTTTACGTAAACTATTCGTAATGAAACAATCACGACACCGACGTGAATTACACTAACCGATTCAAGAAACACTCAATCAAACACTAAGTCAGACAGAACTAAAGTGCTAATGGCCGGGGATTCCAAATTATTATCTAACTAGTATTTGCTGTCATTTATTTTTACCACGAAACACTAATAAATTGATGTTATTCTAAGAGTATATTATCAGCTTGAGTTCACTTTTTCCTTTTGTATAGTTGAAAACTGAAATATTATCTAGTTTAATTTTAAAAATGCAGAATATGCAATTTCATGCAATGAAAATCAAAATTGTGCAATTTAGAATAAAAAGTGCAAAACGTGCAATTTCGTGCAAAATAAAACTACGTTTAAATTAATCTACTTCTCATGATTCGGATTTATAATTTGTTTTTATATGTTTTAAAGCAAAGGAAAAAAAGTTGCAATTGCACGAGAATCCGGTCTCTACTTATAACTATTGTGACTCCTCTGATAAATAAGATTTAATTAAACACTTTCAAATTTCGTAATACATTCATAACCTTCCATACAACACAAAGTGTATCAAGTTAATGACATTTTAGGTTCTGTGTTTAATTACGCATGAACGTCAAAAACTAATACTTTATACAATTTCATAAAAGTTATCAGTGATTGAGTCTATAATATTATGTTTACAATAGACCTATGTGCAGTGAAGGTTGGGAGTTCTAATCCCCCTTCCCATTAAAGATCTTTCTGCATACATTTTTATTAAGAGTATAGTCCTTATCCTATAATTGTTAAACTGACTTGAAAATGCATACATAGTTGTCTATTTTTATTTCAATAGTGTCAATTTGCTCGATTTGATACACTTTCCTTACAATTTTTGTGCCTTTTTCACCTACTGTTGATTATTGTTGTAAATGCAGCCATCGAAAGAACGCATTTTCACTGTTTAGTCAGCTGTTGAGCTGTTTAAACATTTGTTCACATTTATTGTTTATCGATCCAGTTATTTTTGTTCATGGTTATTCCAATGTATAAACTGCTTAGGTTGAAGATTATTTCCGAATAATAATCTACATATTATACATATATTTGTTTTTGAAACATTTATAAGACTAATTTTTGAATCACTGCAATATTTATATTTTATACTTTTCAACAAACTGACCAATTTTAATGAAGATTCCTACACTCAACTTTTTAAACTATATTCTTAAATTTTTCCTCTGACTTCTGGGCAGACGAAGTCTTACTTTGGCGTAAACGTATTTCTGAGCAGGACGTCAAAAATTAACTCGAAGCACTCAATATTGGTAATAAAGATGCGTTTACAAATGAAGAGTACAGGGAAAATTGGTAGTAGTCCATTTTTGTAAATTTTACAATCTACAATATATTTTCTCTACAACCAGATGGACTAAAATCTTTCTTTGTCAGTATATCTAATCTTTTCCATTTAATAACTATGGACTGAAATTTTTTTTCACTGAATCGATTCTAACTGTCAATATTACTTCTAATTTGCTATTGAATCTAATCATAAAGTCAAATTCGAAAAAATGGACTACACCGTTTTTCCTCGGTACCCTTCAAATGTTTACCAAATGTTTCACGTTATGGTAGTTTTGCCTATGACAACAGCAACGAATAAACGATCCTTCTCTGCTTTGCGTCATCTTAAGACATACCTCAGATCAACAATGTTTGAAGATCGGTTGAATGGTTTAGTTTCGCTCAGTATCGCGACGTCACGACGAGTTAAATTTGTAAAGATTTTTGTAAATTTTATTTTGTACCTCGTAAAATTAACTTATTGAATGGCAATAACTCAAAATCACGTTATGACATAATAAAATGTCCTTGTTCAGAAAAAGAGTTTCTTATATTTTTTTTATTGACTTTATAACCTAATATAACATACATAATTTTGAACCTCCCTTGGACGACTACACACGGAACGTGGTTTACAATCATGATCAACTCGTAATCTTCTAGCTAAAAATGGTTATGATTTAAATATAGAAAACAAATGGGTGTTCTTATAAGTCACAGAGATACTCGTAAAACGACCTGTCTATTGCAGTACCTATAAACATTGATGGATTTTCAATCCGCACGAAGCATTCTAACACCATAGAACATTTTTTTTGGCTTTTTTTACTTTCCCAGTCGTAAAGTGTTCGAAACACATCGACGTAGAATAAATGGCTCATTTCCTATTCGATTACAGAATTTAAAAAAATACAAAATGATTCATTCGATGACCTCTGAAATAATCGGTTAATACATGTATCGTCTTCCTTTTATTTAACCGCACCTATTTTACATAAACCGGATTTTATTCTGAACTCTTTGTATTATTTTTATTTTCTATATGACATATATTATTATATAGAAACGTCGACAGTTCATTTATTTTTCGAGTGCTGTTGTAGACACCTAAATAGTTTCGACTACCTATAATGATGTCATAACATCCCTATATATTCGTTATTGTATGTATTTTTCATTATTCACGACGTAGCAGCATAGTTGTTTCGAGGAAAAAATTGTTTATATATTTTTCAGAATCAATTGGTCGCATTGAACATTGTGAATCCTCAGAACTATGCAGGGTATATAAAAAAAAAATAAAATATGATAACTGTACGTAGATATAAATAGGTATAATAGATGCGTATGCAAATGGTAAATATATAATATAGAATCGTTGGAACCGTTTTAAAAGTAATTTCTCTTCGAAACGTTCACTTATAGCGATGATTCGAATATATATATACAAATATATTTTTATTTCTTTTCGTATTCCAATATGTAGTCTCCCTACAACGTATAATACAAAAAACAATACAATACTATCGCGTCCTGCAATAAAACTGTATAACAGTTATGTACACCAAACAACGGGTCCGGCGGGACTAACAGCGAATTCTTACAACAGCAACGGGACACGAAAAGAAAACGACTTGCAAATAAGCTGTTGTTTCAATACATTTTGGTAACGGCGCGGTGCGGTAACGGTGGCGCGGCCATAGACATAAAAATAAAATATAACAATGGTGAATTTCTATCGTAGTCGACAAGAAAACTTGATTATATAATCGAAAAAAGTAACTTGTCGAAAAGTTACCGAGCACGGTGCACACAGGATAGATACTGCAAAATAGGTTTCGGACAACTTTTCATTGCGAGTTTCTGTGTGGTATATACAAATGTAAGTCGAATATGTTTTCGAAATCATCGAAAAGTCCAATTCCGTTTCGAAACTTTATAGCTTTTTTTTTTTTTATCGTAAAATATAATGCGCAGATAAAAATTGAATTCAAACAAAGGAATTGTCCAATAGGAAGTTTTACTTCCTAATATTTTATTGGATTTTGTAAATAGCCATTACACAATTGCTTGGTATATTATACATTTTATATTTTATACATTGACGGAACCACGGTCAATTATAGTATTTGAATTAAAATGTGCACAAAACGTACATGAAAGTTATAATGACATTTATAATAATGTACCATTTATAGTACTCTACTACTGAATAAACACCTTCATTCAACATAAAATCAGTTGAATATTTTAACAAGAATTATTTTCACGAGGCTTTGCTTTGCTCTGATTGCTAACTGTTAGACGAGAATGACTGATGAGAACGAAAATAATTTACATTTAAACAACGAAAAACTAATAGCTTTTTTAAACTCGTTTTCTAAATTACCATTAGTAGGTTTTAAAACTTAAGAGACGAATAAAATCTTAAGTTCGATGTCCTATAGTATTTCGTAGTTTAAGGTAAAACTCGACCTGGGTAAGTTTTGTCACTTAAAAAACAAAAAAACACTGCCGTCTGATTGCAATAACAGATTTTAGTGAAAAGGTTTTCTGGGTGTATCACCACATTTTCCAAGTTATACGTGAAAGCCAGATTTGTCTTGAACCACGAAAGCGCAAATATTTTACTGTCAATAATTTAATCATTACTATGAAAAATAAATATAGTAAAATAAGTAAGTGATAGTAACAAATTTTTATTAAGTTTAATTTTCCTTTAAAATAACTTAAAACAGTTATAATCTATACATGTTTTTAAAGGATTTCATACCTATAAGTATAAATATGTATAGGGCTTAACTTTTGGATTAGAATATGTTAATTGTTGTTCAATAGTAGCTAGTAGAGGGCAAACGCTCGCAAAGTCGTTGGCTAATTATCTTTAGTACCTACATTGTAATTGTTTTGGAAATTATTTACAGCTGAACTGTAACAACATTATAATTGTATAAGGTCTGTCGTTCATAGTTACAGAATCGTGAGGACCGTACGGAGTAAGTGATGGGGCAGATTAGTAATCGCTCTAAACACACGCATAGCCGGTTATATTGGATTATATAAAATGATTCCATTTGTTATATGAAGTTGTTTATAAAATTTTGCTTCATTAGTGCACGGACTAGACGGAGAATTACGAGGAAAAAAATGATAATAACAATCATAGATTTAATCAAAACCAAGAATACAACGGTTGAATACAAGGTTTCTTGGATGATTTTCGAAAATGATCGTTGACTATGCTTTACTGAGTTTATAGACAAGCATGCATGACTTAAAAGGTCCATCAGAAGCAAATTAAAACTAAAAATCCAAGCCACGATTTTAACTTTGTTGGCAACAGGAAAATGTAATTTAATAATCAGTTTATTGGCGTCCCCACAGACACACATAAAAAGATTAATTTTTGCTCGGATTCATTTAAATTATGTATATTATGTACTTGTATTATATATTACTATGAACTCAGAGCATTACACAAACGGAAATTTATAAAACTCCTTATCAATATGTATTATAGTCAACAGATAATGACCAAATAATTGTTCCTAATCATATTGCTTTGGCTTCGCCTGGTCATTAAAGTAAATATTTTTATCGTATACCTGCTGCACGTGCGAATTTGTTACTTACACAATAGAACACGCATGTACGAGTACCGTAAAAATATAGTATATTAAAACATATCGTTTTCAAGGTCGGCCCTGAGCTTTGGTGCTTTACTTTTGTGTTTTAGTTTAACAAAAAAAGTAATGGCTAAACGTTCGTAAAATAATATTTACAATTTATAGTTTAACTGCAATTTTAAATCTACTTTAAATTCAAATTATATACGTTCTTGTCCAAATAAAATTATCATTTTATTTTAATATACGCTCAGAGATTTATTCTCTCAAGAAGAAGTTTCACAACGTATTTTCCGGTGACCGAGAAACGTGAAAATACTAATTTTCCTTGAATATTTGGACGTGTCGAACAAAGGTTATACACGAACAGATGAAGACAATCCAGGCCCTAGAGAAAAATCGGGGTCGTGGCTTTACATGTCCGCCGGCGACACAGCAGTCATCGCTGTTTACTTAATTTCTAATTTTCTCGTTCTAGTTCTTGCTATCATCATATTTTACTTTCTCTGGGTCTAACGTAACGCCTCATCACGGCGTTGATATTGTAAAACGAATAAATCAAATTATAGATTCATATATCACCTAATGGTGGAAACCTCGTGGGTGGCACTTACCGGAATGGTGTTTGTACGCGAGACCTGGTAACGTAGACTGTACGCAACGGTCGATGCTGTTGCCTTCGGAGCAGCAAGTGTTGAACGGCTGTTGTTCTTCTGGCGACCGTTTGCTGTTGCACGGCAGTGGCTGATTGACGTGGCCGTACAGCAGGGACGCGCTTTCGTACTCGTAGTCCGAAGGCATCCGGTTCTTCGACCCGCCGTATTTATTGGTTCGTTCAAGTCCCTGGCACGATGAGACGTTGCATACGGACGGGTGCGACGAGTTGGGCACCTGCAAATGATGAATATATAATATCGTGAGATGAGTTTATTGTAATCTGACAGAAGCGCAAGAACCCATGCTTGAGTAAGCCTGCTCTATAATTCTTTGAGATGATCTCCCTAATTATTAAGCAAATTGCTATTACGGGTTTTCAGAAAAAAGTGAATGTCTGGATATCGTTTTAATATATAATGTCAAAATCACTTTGGCACCACTGAGTGCAGATGAATGGGGATGTTTTTTCCTTCTTATCTACCAACCGATCTTACAAAGAGATTTATTTTCCGCCACAAGTATTCGACAACAGTGGATGCTGCGAAATAAACGTCTTGTTAAACATTTTGACTGAGAATCAAATTTTTTAATTCTTCTAATTTTTTATTTTATATTAAACATTTTAGACGCGCGTACAGTTGTTTTAAATATTCTAAACATAAAGTTAGATAGTTTAATAGAATCAAGATTATAAAGATAATATAATATTTCACAATTCTGTTACGAAAATTCTATGAAAATGTTGTTTTAGATTTTGACAAACGTCGATAGATACATTTTAAGATTTGAATGTTATACATGTTTACATTTGTTAGGGTATATATTTAATGTAAAATATTTGTTTTATTTGCTCGTTTTATAGTAATATAGTTTTCGATTGCATATAATTATTTAAAATTGTAAGTAAATACATGTTTTAAAGAAAAAACTTCTAAGCATTTTAAAAAAATAAAAAATAGGATAGTTGAGTTTTTGAATGAATCGTGAGCGCAGAACAGTTTCAACGAAAATTATTCTTTTTAGACTAATTGAGTTTTGAGCCGTCAAAATTGTACTAAATTGTAAATATATTTAATACAATTGAATACCATTAGTGCTGATATCGATTATCCTTTACCTTACTCTCTAAATTATGTACCCTCAACAAAATATAGAAACTATCATTTATTTTCTGTACTTTTTAATATATCTAGTGAATAAGTAACTATAAAGCATAAGCGCAGACTTCACGGAGGCAACAGGGGCAATGTACGAGAGGCCTGTACTTAGATTTTAAGAGGGCATCCCTCCCGCATTTCATTTATAACGAAGATTAAACATAAAAATAGTATTTTTCTTCTGTGCATATGACACCAATCTATCTATCTATTTTTTTTATTTATTTACCTTTATTTACCTTTATTTATTTTATTTACCTCCGTGCTAAAATCCAAAAGTTCTCTATGGGCTTATGTTACAAAGTTTATATTATACTTAATTTTTTTTATACTTAAATTATGTAAATATTATTATATATAAAGCCGTGTTGTCAATCGATTATATTTATAGTTTTTGGGCATCTACAGCTTTTTAATAAATAAGAATAAAAATAACTATTTGACATACGATTCAAGTGGCGGGCGCATAAGTATTCCTTAAATGAATCGATAATCAAAATAATCAAACGAATACAACTAGCTACATATTTTATGTTTACCGTATTCATACCGAAAACTTCTATCATTCAGAGATTGAATAAATAAAAACTAGATTGAATAAATAAAAAGTTTTTTGTAATATTACCCTCATTATTTAGAATCCCCATTAAGAAAAAAATACTGTAAATATTTCTTATGCCATAAAACGAAAACGAGAACTTGAGAGAGAAATATTGAGTGTCATCCTATAGTAAAAGCTTTAAGTGCATTGAAATAATTTAAAATTAAATAAAAATTTGTAAGAGAAGGAATCCATATTATTAGAAAAATCCGAAAGTGTTACGTTTATATACATTCCCTTAAGTTATAAATATGAAAAGTTTAATTATATAATATACATTTTGTTTACTTATTTAGAGACATGGTTTATTACCGGAGGTGGTTGAGTGGAAGGAGGTGGATTGAATCTGTGTTCATTGCTCTGACCGGTATAGATCCATGCAGGTGTATAGCCGTTGCAGCTACCGGCTAAGGACTTACTGGATTGGATATGCGACGGTTTAGAAAATTGCCGGCGTGCATGCGGCGATTCGTCTGAGGACTACCACCGTTGGACTGTAAATAAGAAAAAAAAATTCTATTAGATGAACAAAATTAGTTGATCGCGAATGAGATATGAATGGTTGAAGTACCTGAGACGTTTTTCGCATAGAGTCAGTAGGGGGGTGTTGAGGAGGCGGTGGGAGGAACTCGTTCCAATTCGGAGGCGGTGCTTGATTGATCGGATAAATTGGCGGTTTCCGCTTGTGATTGTTGAAGTCCATGTTATCGTCTGCGCAAATATAAATAAATTAGTCGATTTTGTGGTGCACACACGTCACGACATTTAATAGTAAATTATACATTTATATACATTGTGCAATAGAGATTTTACTTACCAAGATAATGATTAGACGCGGCTACTTGTTCATGGCAACGTTCGTGGCACGATCCATTGGAGCTAAGAGTTTTCGTTTCGGATGAACTGCTTGCAGCTCCAAACAAATGCGTTGATTCCTTTAAATGCGAAAAACACGTTAATCAATAGATAGCTGAAATAAATATACACGGCGATAGTTATGAAGATTAAAATAATTTTAAACATTTTTATATCCACGTACACAGGCAAATAATATGAAAGATTCTGTAGTGTATTTGTTTCTTAAAATATTTATAAAACGAGTACAAAACAATACGACATAGTCATAAAATCATACTTTGAATTTTGATAATTTAATTAACCTTTTATAAAATATTCTAAGCCACCCCGAATAATAAAAATATTTTTATATATATTAAATATAGGTACGATATATATACGTCCTATGTATAGTACGCTTCACGAAAACGTGCGGATGACCGCCGCGCGCACAGTGGCAATTTCTCGTTGGTGGTGGCCAAACTGTTTCGCGCCAAATATAAAATTTAAAACTGGTATTTTTATATTAATAGATTATGTGTATGTATAATACCCCTCGCGCCAGTGGCGCGTACTTGTGATGGATCAAATATTGAGGCCCATTGGTTTACAGAAAAACCGACACACGGCGCTTGCGGTCATCCGCACGTTTTCGTGAAGCGTACTATAGGTACGAAAATCATAACTAATTATCCTGGACGACGTTTTTAGCTATAGGCGAATAGAAAATAATATGAAATTAATTATCAGTATCGTAATATATACTTACATTACAATCGTCTCTGTTTAACAGTGTTGTTGTGGCGTACGGCGTAGGGTTCGACATCATCTCTTTGCGTGGGTTGTAGAACGTTGATAAGTTTCGCGTGTCCACTTCGGCATAGTCTGCGCAAGTTGTTTCTCGACCGATACCATTCAAAAGTTTGGACTCAGGGTCCTTCTCCCCGTTGCGCCATCCGCGGTCGATCCACAGCGCCTCTTTGCCACCAGCGCTCAACATACTCAACTGGGACAAGTCACCGCTGACCACTGGCACTGTAACAAAAACAAGGGATATTATTAAGAATCGAACACAATAAGGGTCGGAATCGATTTTCAATAAATCGGTAACAGTCGAGTGTTTACCGTTGAAATGTCCTAATTGTTTTCCCGCGTTTTGTTTTCGCTTCAGGTACACCACGGTAACGATTACGCAAGCTAACATGACGACTAGAGCCGCTAACAGAATGATGATCCAAGCTTCACCGTTTGTCGTAGACGAGTAGGCACGGGACGGATATGCTGGATCCATAATGATCGGTACCGGAGCGCTGTAGGGACCGTATCCACTCCGCGTGTACGCCTGAACTCTGGCAGTGAAACTTCCACCCACAGTCAAATTGAGCAAAATCATCGTGGTCGACGAGTTCAGCAGTTCTTGTACAGTAGCTCTAGTAGCATTGTTGTTCTTCACTTGTATCTAAAATAGAAGAATGTCAATGAACAATATAATAATTGATTCGTTCCACAACGTATTATATTATTACGTGTTTACCTTATAGCCTACTAATACACCGTTGATGTGCTGCGGTGGAGGCGCTGACCATCGGATGAACGCGGTAGTAGCGTTTATCATACCGGTTTGTACGTCTTCCGGAGCGGCTGACGGAACTATCGTGGGAGTAAAAAAATGGTTATTTACGTTAAAAAAATAGGCGAACGCGTAATAACTTACCATCCTCTTGAGTTTGTACTACCATCGAGTTCGACGGTTGTCCTTCGACGGTCTTGAAGAATGGCACTAAGAAAAAATCGTACTTGGTAAATTTCCGGAGGTTGGCTAGAGTATACAGCTTGGGTTCACCGTTGTTCATCATCACCGTCATCATGTTGTAAGTTTGCGAGCCGCCCGACAAGTCCTCTGAACCGAACGTGAATACCTTCTACCCATTCGGGGACTGTTTCATCACCTGATAATACACGCGAGCAGCGTATCATTAGTTCGCCGTCGAGTGTTAATGACGCACTGTGCGTATTTGTATATGTATACATACCTCCCATATGATTCTGACCGAAGTGGACGATATCGCAAACAGTTCTTTGAAGTCGATGATTTTGGTACCGAGACGCTCCCTAGCTTCTTCCAACGATTGTTGCGTAATAATCGTGTTCGTCCCTCCGGTTTTCACCATAGCGGACAACGCGCTTGGCACGCTCAGACCATGCGAATTCTCCGCTCTCACCATGAATACGTAAGACGTGTCTGGTTTCAGATTTTCAACCTGTTCGCAATGTCAAGCCGATTCAGAACGTGGTCGAATGTTTCAGCGATTATCGCGCGAGCTCGTGTGATGTAAGTATACTCACAATCATGGTGTTGGTCGATATGCGATGCGCGGCGACTACCCATCCGGTTTGCAGGTCGGAGCTGTAATACTCGAGCGTGTACCCGATAATTGGCGAAGCGCCCAAGTGTGGGGTGGGTGGCTGCCACGTGACCGTAACGGAATTTTTGGTGACGTTCACGATGGTCGGCACCGAAGGTGCTGCCGGGAACATGGCTGGATCAGGGGGCCCGGTGGAGACGTAGTCCCGGAGATTCCTCTACGCTTAGTGATGCCGACCAGGAAGTCTCGCCGCTCTCCGAAGACGCGGTACACGTGTACAGACCGGAGTCGGATACTTCTAGTTCTATAGAGTTTCAAACACATTAATAATCATATTTATCAGATAAATAAAAAAAAAGTCAATAAATAAATAAATTATATTCAGTAGATATTTTACGTTTACAAAGTACATCTGTGATTAAATTTCAGCAATTATTTAAATGAACTTCAATGAACTATCTGCAAAAGACTTTTTTTTTTTTTAACGAAAAATAGCATGTTGAATAATTACGAGTATAAGCGTATATAGGTACTTGACAAGACACTGGTTTGAACGATACAATATATTCAAATAATACAAGTTTTAATTAAAAATGACTCAAATTAAATATCACGAGAAATTTTTCATTCTGAGAAAGAATAAAGTATATTTAGTTTTACTTTTGGCGACATATTTAAATATAATTAACAAATACATCGAGCGATTTAAGTTTATGTTTTTTTTTGCAGTTCAAAAGAATTCTAAAATGAAAGTCTTTTTAAAATTATATGATAAATAATACGCTAATATAATCATACTCGGCAGAATTTTTGTTTTTATATTTAATCTTTATTACGAAATACAACTTTACTAAGAATTCAGTTCAAAGGTATGATAGAAAGTTTTTTTTTCTTCTTTTGGATTTTGAAGAAAAGTAGTAGGAGTAAATAATGATAATAATATTATTTTATTATTTATTTATACGAACTGCAAAATAAAGTACAAAGTTTAGAGCTGAGTACTATTGAAAATGCTTTCCCTTTTGTGTATTAAGTAATATAATAAATTAAAGAAAAATCGTAAGAAAATAACAAAAAATATAATACAATAGTTTACAATCGCGGTACTTAATTGATATTGCGTAAAAGTGATTGAAGTTTCTATACTTATTCTGGTCACATTTAATGTTATATTTTAAATTATCGTTTTAATGATAATTATAATTACAATAACGATATAAAAATGAATAAAAATTACAATAAAACCGTTCTTACCATCAATTTGCAACGTTCCCGATGACGTTATAGTCACTCTAGGATCGTCTGGAGACAAATAATTGCCGTTTCTATACCATTTGATAGTGGGCAATGGTATACCAGACGCCTGGCACGGTAACGTGGCTGCCGATCTCGTGGCGAGCGTTTGGTTGGTAGGCCCAATATCGACAACTGGCGGAGGAACGTCTTGCACGGATGTCACCTAAAAATATATTAAGAAAAATTGATTTACCAATAAAAACGAAAAACATAATAAGAATATAATTAATTGCACAGTTTTCATTTTATTCGAATAGCGGATATAAATATACATCATTATGTATAGACGGGGATAAGTGGTGGGGAATTGCAGTCTTGAGGCACCTCATATATTACCCAAATTAATCTCATACACTCTTTGCATTGTTTTGGTATGGTCGCATCAAACGCGTTATTTATTGTTCAGATATGATAAGTTTATTATTATGATTAAAAAATAACATCCAATTTCAATTTTTTTCGTATATCTTTAAAGAAATTTATACGCTTTAAATTCAACTTATTTTCTATCTATTACTAAGCAAGAATGATGTTTGCGATATATATTCAATTATATGCATTGAAATTTGACGTACTTGTAAAAACGCTCTCCAAGTAACTGATCCGGCGACGGACAGCGCTGAACATACGAGGAATCCGGCGTCTTCTTTTTGAGCGCCTTGTATGCGCAAAGTGCCCTCTTGAGTAACATGAAAGTGTCCGTACGAATTTCCAGGAAACATGAGAACTTGAGACCCTTCACGTGTCCAAAACACCGACGGTGGAGGGTTGCCCTGGGCTACGCAATCAAAATTTGCAATTCCGTTGAGGCCCACTTTCTGATCCTTGGGTCTGGATATAAATGTTGGCGGGGCTAAACCATGAGATGCGATTAACATACGATTAAAATTTTACAACATTTATTATAAAATAAACATATAAGTTTAGGTTTCACATTGAAAATTCAAAATAGAATACATATATTTATTATGTGGTTGCTCAATGTACACGCAGCTTAAAAAAATAGGCAACATTTTTCGTGACCAATGTTAAAGGAAATTGATTTTTTGAGATGTGCGAACGTAGGATGAATAAGTATAATTCTAATATATTATACTACTGTGTCCAAAAAATAAGGTGACATTTGAATTTTAACTGCGCACGTCAAAAGAGTTGGAGAATTTTTTTTTTTTTTTAAGTTGATAGTACTGTCCTTGACTTCTGTGTGAAATTTCATTTCAAAATATTCATTAGTGTTTGAGATACGCGTCATTTTGTGAGCTGATAAAAGTAAGTTTTTCGTTTTTTACAATGTCGAAATTTATTGAGCAAAGAATTTGCATTAAATTTTGTTTGCGGAATCAATTTTCTGCTGCGGATACGTTGAGGATGGTGCAGAAAGCCTTTGGTGATGAGGCTATGTCTAAAAAAAATATTTATAAGTGGTATAATGATTTCCACGACGGTCGTGAACGTGTCGAAAACGAAGAGCGTCCTGGACGACCATCAACCTCAACCGATGAAGCTCACGTCCAACAAATCAAAGATTTGGTGTTGAAAAACCGTCGATTAACGATTAGAGACCTTGCTGATGAATTTGACATATCGAAAGGCTCAGTCAATACCATTTTGAAGGATGTTTTGGGCCTCAAGCGCGTCAAATCTCGACTGGTACCGAAAACATTGAATTTTTTTGAAAAAATGCGTCGCGTTGAAGTGTGTGAAACAATGCTTTCCGACTATCAGGACGTCATGAAACGCATTATAACTGGCGATGAGACTTGGATCTATGCTTACGATCCCGAAACAACCGATCAATCAAGCGAATATCGTTACAAAGCAGAGCCGAGACCAAAAAAACCGCGCCAAAGTCGCTCAAAAATCAAGGTGATGTTGACTATTTTTTTCGATTATCGTGGTGTTGTGCATTATGAATTCCTTCCAACCGGCCAAACAGTCAACAAGGAATATTATTTGAACGTTATGCGTCGTTTGCGTAACGCTATCCGCCTAAAAATGCCGGAATTATGGAAAGACAATTCTTGGTTTTTACACCACGATAATGCACCATCCCATACCGCACTCGTAATTCGTGATCATTTCGCGAAAAACTCAACTCATATCGTTCCGCAACCACCGTATTCACCTGATCTGGCGCCGTGCGACTTCTGGCTGTTCAACAAGCTCAAAAGACCACTCCGGGGACACCGTTTTGATACGATAGAGGAAATTCAAGCCGCAGCGAAGATGGAACTGAAGGCCATCCCGGAAAGTGACTACAACCAGTGTTTCGAAGATTGGAAAATCCGTTGGCATAAGTGTATTGCATCGGGAGGAGATTACTTTGAAGGAGATGAAATTGATTTGGTAGAATAAATAAAGAATTTTTAAAATAAATACAATGTCACCTTATTTTTTGGACACAGTAGTATACTAATATTTTTGCTGGTATTTGAAACATTTTAATAGTATCCTAATAGGGTAGGTAGTTGATATCAAACATAAGATTAATATTCCGCTATAACGTTGAAACGTACGAATATTTTTTCCAAAATAAGTGTTATGTGACTCAATGTATAACAGGAATTTAGTAAGCATATAATATATTTATAATGTTCAAGTTCACATTTAAAATTAATATGGTGAACCATAGAAAGAAGATTAAATAAATGTGTTTTTGATATTTTAATGAAGTTAACAAATAGGCTCAACGATTTCTAAATGTTCTAACATGATAAATTTATTATAAAATTAGATATACATACAGTGAACAGTCAATGAGGCTTTAGCCTTCTCGGAGCCCACGTCGTTTTCGGCATTACAAATATAGAGTCCTTCATCCTGAGCCATCACATTAATGATCCGTAGTGATTTGTTATCTAATATTTGGGCTCGTCCAAACGGCATTTTACTACCCTCGCGTTCCCAGTAGATGTTTGGTTTTGGATCACCGCCTACCTTGCACTCGAATTCAGCTGTTTGTCCGGTATGAACCGTAACATCTTTAGGTTCACTATTCATGAATGGTTTCACTGTAAAAATCAATAACTGATTAAGTTTTTATGATTTTATATGAACTTAAAAGTAAATGATATATAACCACTGTCATACCAAGCTGTATTCCATATAGTAAATTATTCTTAAATAAGTAATATACTAATATGTATTTTGTCTTTTCGTCAAGTTAAATACACATTTAAACTATTTAGAGTTTAAACTATATGAAAATTCCATTAAAATAATTAACATCGTAATTATCAGAATTAAAATATTGAGGCTAAAGGTTATTCAACAAAGTTGACAAATAACTGTTTATCTTGTTTTATAGAAGATTAAGTAACGTGGGCTCACTTTCTAATAACTGTTTAAGTTGTTTCGGTAGCGTAGATATAAACTTTATATCGGGGGATGGGTATGGGTATTACTACCGGGGTAAATGTTTTAGTGGGTCTTAACCCGTTAATTTTAAAGGGATATTCATTACGTAATTAAGTGATTCATACTGAGTTAAGTCAATGATCAACGTGTAAGAATTTAAAACAAGCATCTAATTAAATTTATATTTCAATGGTGATGCGATTAAACGCATTTAAGATTCACTGAAAATTATAATCGAGTAATACATACAGAATATTTAAATGGAGAAGGTTATACAATTTGTACTTATACAGTGTATTGGTGACAAGTTTTACGATCGTATAATTTAAATTACAACGGACGTCGTTACAACGTAATAAAACGTAACAATTAAATTAGAGATAGAATGAATTTATAAAAAAACCTATACTTTCGTGTTTATATAATCGAGATAATTTTACGTTATAATTTAAGTTACCAATCATACAAACCATTAGATTAAAAAGCGTTGAATGTATGATATATCATGTGTTAAAATTAATAATTGCAATATATATTATAATAATACCGTATGACGACGACGGCGAGAAGTCATTATAGGCGCGTGTGTACGATATTATTATTATTATAAACTTGTAATTCTTTATTTTTTCGAGCCGCCCGCAGGTTTTTTCATACGTCTGGTCTATGCCAAATTAAACTGGTGTCCCCTTGCATGGCGGATTAATGACTTTCTAACATCAGCATTGCTGCTGGCGGTACAATATTTTCTAAATGTACTATATACGCGTTTTTCAAATGGCCTGTACACTGACGTCGTGCGCCTATTGTTGCGTCCAAAAAGGGAGACGAATACAAAAAATAAAAAATAAAATACACTCAAACACACATACACACAGACAGAACGGGGAAGAATTTATTGTACATGAGTGAAAAATACCGTCGACGGTAGATTGATATAAATTTATATATACATATATATATTCGTACAAAAATCTGTTTCCGGCGCATTAAACATCCAGTTTTTCTGTGAATTCTCCCCGTGTGTAGCATACAGTCTACAAGTTTTTTCTTTCTTCACACTTAATGGCTCATCTATCAAAATCTCGCGAAAAACGAATGCAACTAAATCCATTTAACAATTTTTATATATAAATATATATATGTATGTATTCATTTCGATTAGGTCTGTCGAAAAAACTTTCAAACGATTCCTGGAAGATGACTTAACGAAAGGAACACTTGAAAAAAAATACACGTTAATGTGTATAACGAATTTTTTTTCTTGTCCTTTGTGAAGTATATACATATATATATTTAAGTTATAAAGGATGGTACACTTGAGCATACATACAGTCTCACAAAAGTACACGCACGCGCATAAAATACCTTTCATTTCTACATATAACGATGTGATGTCAGTAGCAACTTTATTTTATTTTTTCGTGTAAAATGGAATAGAGTTTTTCATAGGAAAAAATATATCGACTCGACAAGTACGGGTATTTATTATTCCGCCCGCGTTTTTTCTTCCGACCATCCGGATATTTGTACCCTATATAATCGAATTCCCACGTATAAAAAGTAAAAGAGACCGGGACGTTTGTCTGTATAAATATTGTATAATGTAGGGTGCACGCATATCGGAAACACACGATTTCGACCGTGTCGAATTCATAGTTTTGCGATATTTTTCACAATGTTTATATATGCCATATATTATATAGGTATATGGGAAATTCAAAATATATATCTACCCATAAATGCAAAGAAAGCCTTTTAAAAAAATGTCCAACTCATTTGAACAGTATTGCGATTCCTATATTTTAATATAAACTACAATATATTACAAATCTTGACGTATTTATCGCGATGGGTTTTTAATGTTCACTCGCATGTTTTGACGGCCATTTATTAGGCTTGAAGACTGAATACATCATGTATTATAAGCATATTTATATAAATTATACGTACCGTTTATGGTCAATTTGGCTGGTGTAGATTCCCTCATAGCTACAATGTTTTGGGCTACACACAGATATTCGCCGCCATCGTCTTGCCGGACGTCCGTAATCATAAGATTGCCACCGTCTACGATTCGCATTCTAAACAAACGTTATGCGTACATATTAATATATTACACAAAGTGGTAGACGAAATAAAATGTTTACGTGATCAAAATATTATAGAAGAGAAGGCAAATCAGTATAGTGAAAAAAATATGCAACAAAATATATTGGGAAGTATGCATAATTGCAAATAAAGAGCGAATAGCTATTTAAATTATGTAATAACGGCGCAGTATTTATATTCGTATTTAAAGCCGTATGAATATACAATGACGGATGCATTTTATTAATTTGTATGATGCTAGTGCATCATGTATACTATATTAATAAAATTACAAATGTTACATTCATCAGCGCATTATGTATATGATATATAATAGGCGGCTGACTGCGATCACGAAGAGACGCTTAATCTCGCGCAGTATACCGCCTGATTAAGTTATTACACGTTCATATTCTATTTATAAAATTAATACACACGCTGAATATTAAACTCGTTAGTTGAGTTGTATTGAAAAATTACTAGAAAACGGTCATTAAACATACCTCGTAGTCGAGTCAATGTGCACGTTTTCGCCGTCTTTCTTCCAAACGACCATTGGATCTGGATGACCTTTCGGCGGACTGCACTCCAAGAGTGCCGTTTGTCCCTGAGCCACTTTCGTGTCTTTAGGTTCTACTCGAAATTCATCTTTCAATACTGTAAATAACATAAACGACAAGTATAAATATATATTTTCACAATTAATTGCTTTATAAAATACGTGTATCGTGAAAAATCTGTTTATTTCGTCAAATATTAATGTGTAATACGCACCGAACTTGGTAATATATATTACACACTTTAAATAATTATCGTTTGATTATTAGAGAGAGATCATGTGGAGCGCGAATGTATTTTATACGAACATTTGATAAATACCGTAGGTTTTTTCGACTTTACTTAGGTAGATATACATTTATTATATATATATATTATAGACGCATACATATTCTATGCATATACTGAGACACATATTCATATATATATATATATATATATATATATATATATATATATATATATATATATATATATATATATATATATATATATATATATATATGAGTAACATTTTTAAACTTGTTTTTCGAATCACTGCACTGCGTTGCACATAAATAAATTAGGATTAAATGTGACAACAGATTATGTGTAAATTTACAGTGTGCTGCGCATACGCAAATTAATTCAGATTAGATCCCACGACGGATTTATGCAGATTGTTTCGTTTCTTCGGAGGTAGGACGTCGGCGTAAAACGGACGAATTGAAAATGTATGATGGCTACAAATGCGTGTTTTAAGTAAAATAAAATGTTTTTGTGACTATCGGCCACCGCTGACTGTCACGGAGCGATATTTCGGCCGTCGTTGGTTGTTTTTATTTTTCTCTTGGTTAATGGCTAATTTCATAAAGGGATCAAGACTGGACGAGTTGTTAGGGTAGACAAATATTGACAAGAGGGTCATCGTCGTTTCCTCCATGTGGTTTTCTTTAATCCTTATACACGCGTGCGATTGTGTAAATATCATATTTTTCCCTTACCAAATATCTCGTGTTCGTTGGCATGTCGCAAAAGAGAAAAATCGGGGATAAGAGAAGCATGGAAAAAATGAAAACGTAACAATGATTCTCTTTGTGTGTGTGTGTATGTGTGTGTGTGTGTGTGTGTGTGTGTGTGTGTGTGTGTGTGTGTGTGTGTGCATGTTTGTTTGTGGGTAATGTACATTACGACTTCTGGTTATTGTTTGAAATGAAACGAAATATTCAAAGAAGGTAATGTTTTCTTAAAAAATGACCATTTATCTAATATTTTTTTATTAAAGAGTTACGGTTAATGTGTTTTGCAACACATCTAATTATATCTAATTTGCGTATTAAACTTATTGTACAGTTTAAAGAATTTTTTTTTAAAATAATTTAGTAGAATACGTTCACACTTGTTTTTGTGTGTCCATACTAATACTTTGGTATTGTTATTATTTTTTTTGCATCGATTATCAAAAGAAGCCGTCATCCGCTTTTGACATTCAAATATACATTAAAATAATACTCATCGGTGTTTGACAGTGTTAGTACGCGCCTTGAACGAATAACAATGAGTGCCAAAAATGCGTACCCAATTACGAACAAATAATTAATATTCGATTCACGTATCGCTTGAGTATACCCAGCATGACAACTAACATAATATTTAACAACGGGAAATGATGATAATGTTTAACGAAATGAATTTGAATATTTTCGTTACATCGGAAAAAGTTTTACACCGCGAGATGGAAAAGGTAAATATATACACACATAACTTTACAGGCCGTGAATAGATTAGTACACACGAAGAACTAGTGGACAGGAGAGAGAGAATTTGAAAAGTCAGAAATTATCATAGAACTATGTGATAAATATTTTATTAATTCTGAGAACTTTCAAAAAGTACTCCGAAAGCCCTTTCACCCAATAAATATGAACAGTGGAGGAATTCTAAACGATTTACCTTAAATATGTACATAAATATTTATATGGGTACATATGTCGAGTGCATTGCAAAGCGGACGCATCAAGACTAGCTCGATGACATCAGTGTTATCGGCAGTCAAGTGGGAAACAAATACTTGGTATATTGTATACTGGGACAGGCATTTATCGACCGAAAACTCTACGAAATAACAACCGACGCATAGTAAAACGATATCGAATTACGTTTTTAATCGCCATTCCCTGTAATTACAAATCGAAATGTTTTCGAAATACAAACCCAAAAAAGCAGTATATTTTACAGTATCCAATAGCTTCAGAATGTTGGAAAGTGAAGTGGAACTAATAATTTTAGTTTAATTTAAGTCCATTAACTATGTACAAATAAAAAAATTAAATAATAAAATGTCAACAATCGACATTCACACTTTTTTGTGTGTACTTTCTTTTTTGTTTTGAAGCACCTACACCATATCGATTTGACATTCTTTTTTTTTAATGACCAACGAAAATATGTTTTAGATAAAAATAGGCTTTTTTTTTAAATTCACTATATTCATTTATCATAATCGATATTTTTCAATATTTAGTTAAAACATTATATGCGCATTTAGCAATAATTTGTTGCGAACTCTTAAGCTTTTTCGTGAATCTTCAAGTCATGATTGGGTCCTAAGTAAATTGAGCACAGCGGCAACGAGAGAATACAGTATACATACATTGTAATTCCAACGGTCAATAAATAACAGTACGAACACGTACGCTCAACAACCGCAGTAACCGGTACCTAAATAAATAAAATATGTTTATAGGAAATGTGCTAGGAGCTCGTACAAATGAGTACATAAACGATAACAATAAAAATTCAAATTCGAATAGAATATTATCTTAATAACATGAATACACACACGTATACTGGCGAACGTTCGACGGTAATATGTTTATACTATATCTATACTATACGACCGTTTTGAAAAACAAATAATAATAACCAAAACGATTGATTTTTCCCTAATTCGGTTGAGACGTGATCTCGGGCAAACATATATTATTACGTACCCGAACACGAACGCACGTGTAACGCAGGAGGAAGTTATCGGCCGGTAATGAAGAATATTGATAAACGACCGACCGGCCGTACTTAATGAGGTGTAAGAACCGGCTACCGCGGCACGCGATTGTACACGCGACGTCGCGTCCACATACACACATTAAAGAGTATACGGGCCATGGCGAAAGGAAATATATGTCTATTTGTCTGGCGGCGCCCACTCGAAATTCAAATTATTATTTTAATAATAGTAACACAGCAACGAGATGATGATAAGTACACACTGATTACGAGAAGAAAAAGTAAAAAAGGGTCAACGACGGGCATTTATTATCGTCATCGAAGAATACAGAGAGAGAGAGAGAGAGAGAGAGAGAGTTGTTATTTTAACCATTACGTAAGTATACATAGAAAAATATATTATTATAATAACGCAACGAAAACTTTTTTCGCCCCCCTCGTTAATGAGACCACCGCCGCTGAATAATAATTATAATTAACTCGAGTAGCGTTTGGAAAAAATATAAAACACAATTCTCAATAAGCTTTTTGTTTTCAATACACACAATTATAGCGTTCTGGACACGCGCACGGCGCAGAAAGAAGAGTTAATAGTGCCCACACGCATGCACACGCATAGAGTGATAAGTCATATTTACTGCGTGTACGAATAAGGGACGTTATTAAATAAGTTATACAGTGGTTCACATTTTATACTTATATATAATATACATGAGCAAAGAGTGGGATTCTAAAGTCCCGATGACCCAACTCTAACATTACACGTGCCTTCCTTTTTCAATTTGTTACAAAAAATCTGTCGAAACCTTAATATCCTTTCCTATAAAAACCTACATGGGTCTTAATAAGTTTCAAAATTAATGTATTCGCTGTATATTCAATTATTATACGAGATAACACGAGTGCAGTAAATTTTGTTCAGCTGCAGGACTTATTTCGGAGAATCATTTGCAATGAACTATATACTTGCAGTGAAATTTGTGTATACGTGTGAACGTATTTTATCTGTACATATAATGGAAGATATGTACTTAGCCATTCATTAAATCAATTTTTACCTACACACACACACACACACACACACACACACACACACACACACATACACACAGCACAGCAGCGCGTTTTCTCTAGAAACACCAACAAGAATATACTATTATTTGATATATTTCTTGGTTTTTATCTATATGTGCGTGTAATAATAAATCAACGGACACGTCGCAGGAGACTTCCACGGACATCCCTGCAACGTCTGATAAAGTGTACGTTCCGGACGTCTGGGTCGCAATAAACGTTGGTCGGTGGGTAGCCAGTGAGTTGTTGTTTCTGCACGTGACAGTTATTCCGACGAATTTAGAGCAATACTATCCACGCGTACATAAGGTCCCCTACGAGATGTTTTCCTTGTTTTTATTATACTATTATTTTTAACAAAGAACAACTTGATATTTTTCTACTACCCTAATTAAAGAAAAATCCGTTTATAGAGTCATTATGACAACAGCGACCTCTACTCGTTTTGTTTAACGTAATGAAATAGGGGAAAAATTGTACTCACAAACGATGAGAATTTAAATAATTTCGAACCCTGAAGCTTTATTATTTATTGTATAGGAATTCAAATTTTAATAGTTCATTAAATTATTCATACAAAACAAACCAGCTGATCCGATAATTGCTTTAGTATGTGTGTATGTTTTAATTTTTACTGGACGGCAAATTAAACAGCAATATAGATTAAAAATGTATTCGATTAATGAATTATTAGTTCCGTTAAAATATCATGTACACATTTTGACGTTATTAATGAAATAATCTAGGCATATGATTAAATGTTTAAATCGTGCATTGATTGTTTAAAACATACTATTAAAACTTCTACGCTTTAAAAATGAATAATATCGACGAATCACGAATGAAGTCGAGTAACTTTCTAAAGTTACATCTACATAAAAAAAATAAAAATGAAATAAAATTACAAGACCGATAGATTATTCAACAATACTCGAAACATTGATGACTGATGAATATCTGATTATTATTCTAACAACAACAATGCAATAAGAAATACAATGCATTGTTAACGGAATTCATGGTTTGTAGGGCCCAACAGACAGTATTTTTTTTCTATACCTGTTTGCAAAGACAGAAATAAATAAAAATAAATTAATAAATAAAATATTAATAACTTATATTCGAAAACTCTTTAATTGATATGAATAATTTTAAGCAAACAGTTTTTTGCATTATGTTATTTATTAAAAATATTACAAAATGTATTTAAACTTTAAATTTTAATGTCTGAATTCTAGTTTTTTTATATTCAATTCAACACTTAATGAGTATAAGTTTCAAATTAATGGCAAATTTCGAAATTTAAAAAATGTGTAAAGACGACTAAATTGTTTAATGTAAAAATGAATACGTTTCTAAAAGAAAATAAGTACTCGTATTACATATTAGGTACAAAATATGTATTTCTATATGTCGTCTATAATGTCGAAATAAATTATCATATAAAAATATCTTATAATAGGACGGTTTAGTTACTTAAATCCAAAACATATATGCGTTCATAATAAAATATTCGAATAATTTTTGATGCATTCATAACGACAAATAAATGTAGTATAACAACATAATTATAATTTTGATGAAATATGTTCGGCTTCTCGAGAGGAAATTTCTATTAAATCTTTAAAAGTTGTACTCAAAAGAAATTACGCACAATAATAAAAATGCTGGCTTGTTATGAGCACCATAGGATATCCGGTAGGAGAATATAATAAAATATGTAATAACGATCGGAGATTAATATATTTCAAATATAAATCGAATAGGACTCAGACGGCAATATCTTGGATTCGCAATCTCTTTTTATGGCGTGTACTTTCGCAACCAACATACCGCCCTATTCTAGAGAGCCGACCACATGGCCTGGGAAAAACCGTCATGTACGCATTATGTTATTGGCGTTTTCCACGGGGAAAGGCCCTTCATTGCGCCCGTGTAGAGAGTAAGAGCTAGGATGTGATAGGGGTGAGGAGAGGAGATGATGTTTGAAAAGGTTCCAAGACACACACACACACACGCACAAACACACATATACAAACATATATGTACCATCGAGCACACACACTGGTACGGTACACAATGTTTTTATTTTTTCTTCTTATTTTGGATCCAATCCAAACAAACTACTTTGTTTTAACCCCCTTTACCCCCATACGATAAAACCCCATTACAATAGCCCTACTATATACTTGGTGGTTTGAAAAAATATCGTCAGCGTTTTCGCGACCGACGGACATTTTTCAACTTATGTCATGTCGATTGACCAAAAGTCCCTTCATATGCGCAACTCGTACAATGGACACGTTATTAAAGTTGGCATTTTAAGGACAAAGCCTTCCGGTGCGGTTTTTAGTGGGTGTAGGCAGTGTTAATAGAATTGAGGTAGGGGAAGTTGGTTTAATCCTGTTAAAAGTCCTCGCCGACGAGGAAATATCAAAAAAAAAAAAAAATTAATTAAATTGTCTTCTGTTGCTGATGGGGATGGGAAATAATATCTGGGCCTTGCCCTTTGGAAGGAAAACCACAAATGCGTGAAAGAGTTTACTGACACAATGAATTGGTACGATAAACAGCGACAAATTAAATAGGCGTTAAACTAGTAAGGAACAATTAATTTGTATTTTAAGTGTAACGGATATCAAATGTTCAAATACTATAAGGTTACGTACGTGGGGAAATAAAAACTGTATAAATAATTTAAAATAACTAATATTTACAACTTTGACGGCAAAAGCTATATAATTATAATAACAATTTAATGTTACATGTATATTACTACTTTACATCAAATGTGTATTGATGTGGAAATAATAGTAAAAAAAATAATTTTAAAATGTATTTAAAATTTAACTGATATTACGTATTATATTTTTTAAACATAATATATAATGAAATACTTTTTGAGGGGGTCGGAATTATTTTCTTTCGAGTCTATGAAAAGCAATAAACATTTTTGCTTAGGTTAAGGAGAGTGAAAATTGTCCAGACAAACCACAATTTATAGCTGTTCTATATATATATATATATATATTCTCAAGATAATTCATTGCTCATTTCTCTGATAACGTGGTTGCTTAACGTTATGTTCGGGTCTGCAGGTTAACAACGACGTTCGTAACGAAATTGCGTGCTCTTATCTATTGGACTCGAGGGGTTGGACAAATATTTACGAAGGTGTTTTACGGTACTTGAGTATAATGGAATGGCAAAAATTGGAAGAAAGTCCAAGGCAATAATGCGAAACCCGATTTACCGGGAAAAATAAGATAATACTATAGAAACTTTAACAGTACACTATACGAAAGTTCATTCTATTCGGTGTACTAAACTACCCGGATAAATGGTGCGGGCGCTCCTTGAAAGCAAATTAGTTCAAACGCTTTGATGACTTTTTATAAAAGTAGTTATTTTCAACAATAAAATCAACGCGTTTGAATGTAATTGTATATTGTTATTAAAAAACATCATAATGGTATTGTGTAAATGCATTATTATTATTTATGACGTAACCATAGAGTATTTGATAACTTTATTAAAAACATACATCGGTATTTTTTAAATTTTTTTGTACTAGTTAAATCTTTTGAATTATTAAGATATTTGCTGTAGTTTACAACAAAAAACAAAATTTTTTATAACTATTTTTAAACATTATTAAAAATAATATAAACACAAAGTCCGTACTTAATTAAAGTTTTGATTTATTAAAGTTTTTATTATTGTTTCGTTTTGTTTGTTTCTTTTTGTTTTTGTTAGCAGCAACTTTTTATTTATTTATGCTTTTGACTTTTCAAAAATAAATTATAAATAACTAAAGTTGAATTTATTTTGTTTAATTAATTAATGTCATATTAGAGTTAAATCAGTTAAATAAGTCAATTGCATCGTTAATAATATTTTATCGAACGATAACTGACTGAATTATACTTGGAGCAAAAGAACAATCGAATTGTGATTTTACGATCTATAATTGGACATAACGGTTCTGTGCCTTTGGACGCTTCAGGCACAAGAAACGTATCCCAAGAGGTTTTTCGTAGATAAGTGAATTTGTATTTGACGCGTTTTCGTGTTTCTGATAGAAACCATAAAAGCTCTGAAAAGAGACAAGCTTTTCATCCAGAGCGAATGCTAATAGTAAACGAGCTTTATTATATCGTACTAATATAGTCCACCTACATTATTTTATACTACCGCCGTTGTGGAAACAACTACTGAATTCGATATATATATTTTTTTTTACATAATTTAATATTAAATGTAAATACGTTTACTACAATTTAAATTATATGCATTACTATCGGAATAGCATGGTTATGGTTAGGCTGGACAATATAATTTAAATTATTAATGTGACGATTATATTATCGTACAGCGCTCAGTTCTCGAGTGTGCTCTCTATAAATCAACTGCGGTAGAAAAAAATGTACATATTATATTATACACGTATCTACAGAGAGAAAATACAAGACCCGACGCCTACGTAACCTTGCTGTTTCTAACACTGTTGTAAATACTATCGAAATACTAGCTGTTAAAATACATAATGGATCCGGTACTGTCTACTTGTTGGTCAAAGAGAATGGAATTATTATTTCCAAAAAAAAAAAAAAAAAATAATAATATTATTGTTATCGTTTGTGTGTATGCATCTTAAATAGAACAGATCTTCTCCTCTCGTCATTCTCTGCTGGTCCGTTTTAATTATATCTTTCAGCGGCCATTTCAGGGAACCAAGACGTGTTTTGTTCGTGTTCAAGGAGAATACCAAACATGTTAAATGTCAGATCAGCGGTATTTAATGGGAAACGTATTATAACGGCCACCATTATTATGCACTAAGAACTGACTGACCCAAACCCGATCGTCCATACATAGGTATTTAGTAACGTTTAAATGTACAAGAAATGTATTCCAACACATTTAATTTGTTTCAGATTAGTTCGCAGCGTTTTACCTGCAGCAAGAACAGCGAATAAAAACATAGATATAAACTGGAGACAGAGAGGAATAATAACATTTAAAATTAAAACCATGATATTTCAAAAAAATATAAAATATATGACCTATCATTTTTGATTTAGTTTAATTTTATCTTTTTCACGCTTGTCGTATAGAGGAACTTTTTATTTGATTTTTTACATTTGTATATTTATTTCAATAGTTAGACTGCCACGGCCGCCTAAATAATAATAAAAAGTTATTTATTCTGGAATACTATTTGTAATAACATTTTTTAAACAATAAAAATACATTAATGGAAATATAGATAGATGTGCACTATAAATTATTAATTTACTGACATCGTGTAAAATAATTAACAACTATCAGAAATGCATTTTCATGTAGTTATTTATGTACACGTGTAATACCTAAAATACATATAATATACAGATTTTATAATACATACCTAAAATACATATAAAATCTAATTGCTAATATAAACGCGTTATTATAATAATGAAATTCAATACAATAGTGTATAAGATTTCCTTGATATTCACCCACTTTAAAATACGTTAAATATGCATTCGAAGAATGAATTAGCGTAAAAAAATTAATATATTTAGAGATTTAAAATGGATACATTTTACCACTAATGATTATTTAAGCGGTATTATGATGCTCCTTCCCCATTTATACCAAAACTAACACAGAACTAAGCCATAATAGTATTAAGAATCGATTAACAAAATCGCCGTCTAAATTACTCACAACAAAGACGGTATATAGTAGAGGGTGATGGCGGTGGTTGGTTTGTGTGGGGAACCTTTTAAACGTAATTTGAAGGACAAGGGGAAAATGGCTATTGTGAGACGGACGGGTGGGTAATGGATCTCGTCTGTCAGAGTGAATACCCCTTGTACATAAGGTGTCGATGACGAAGCAACTATCCGTTTTAAATATCGGTGTGTATTCCTTTAGGTCAGCTAGTTTCAGAACACGGGAGAGACGTTAATGTCTGTAAGAGAATCTAAATGGGATAGGCGGCAACGGCATTGGCACCGCGCGGCGTCGGCAGCGGTTTTCATTGATATGAGTCTTTGCCACCCTCTTAGTTAAAGGGAGAAAAACGTTCAGGAGTTGTGTGCATGCGAATAATAGAAAATATATGCTTTTGAAAAAAAAGCTCATAGATATATACACGTATTGTTATTAAGAGCAAAAGGAAAGAGAAGGAAATATATACAGACAAAAAAACTTGGAGATCCCCGTTTCGTTTGTCGTATTCAAGAGTTCCGCTTTTACGAGACGAAAGGAATAAATAATATCTTTTCTCCTCGTATATATTTCGTTTATAAAGAGTCAAGTCATGAGTAAAAAAGTTCAAAAAGCCTACTCTTTTATGGTCGTCCTTATTTTTTCTCGGTTCAGCTATCCAATTTGTATGCAAAAAAAAAAAAAAATTTTAGTTTAAAGTTAATTTGATTTTTCTTACGCATCTTCTTCAAAGATAACCTGAGTTCTGTAGTAATCCTATGCGTAAAAAATGTACATAAAATACACACTTAACAGTTCGCGTTTTAGCTGATTCCTGCAACAGCAGATCTATTAAACGTATTTTGTTTTGATACATTCTCATCGTCTGCAACTTGACTCGTAACTCCTATACAGTCCCGAATGGTCCCTGCAAGGACGTAAAACAATAACCATCGTAATCACGAAATCCAACAAACAGCGAGAGGTACGAAATATTACCTATTATTTACTTTAGTGTTCACTCTTACTCCTTTATTTTAAACTTTCGTTTTCTTTAAATGAGTTTATTGTATACAATATTATATGCATTTCTTCATAGATATGAAGCGAGTTACTTCGCTGCCACCTTTTTTTTAATATATTTCCTCGTTGGTATAGACGACACTATATATGCACTAAATATATATACGAGTATATATAGAGTAGACACGAATTAAAAAAATTTCAATAAAGTGTTCTTTCGTGATATTTTATTTTACTCTACCATACTTGTTTATTTTAAGTTTGTATCAAAAGTTAAAAATTATAATTAGTTATTTTATTTCATTCATGACGTGAACGATATTTTTTTAAGACGGTTTTAAAGATTTCATAAAAATTCAAAAGAAATAAATTAGTGTTGAGGTAATGGTTTAATTCTAATTTTTCAAAAACAAAAAAAAAATTATGCTATATTTACGTCCAAACAACCGGCACCGATTAAGTTTTTTGCTAAACCTAATTCAAGAACGGTGGCAATACGAATATTTATAAATGGATTTATATATATTTTTTAATATTTACAATAATATATTTAAATATTTAAGTATATGATTGGTTATATCTTCTGAATACAATTTGATCAATTTCTTAAATGTTACTAAAATTATTCGATTTGTTGGATTGATATAGGTTATGTATATTATTGGTCAAGATATGAAAGGGTGCTCATGATTTTTAGACGTACCAATTTCTGACGATAATATTGTATATTTACTCAATAGTAATTCACAAAGTTGTACAGAATACTTTATCTTCAGGATATTATCGCCCATAATATGCCCCGAATTCCGTGCACTAATTTTTTATTGATGGTAAATGTATATTTATAAAATAAATCTTCAGAAAATACAATATTAATTTAGCATACATATATATATATATATATATCAGTACGCGATTTCACTATTCTAACATCGCCATAAACATACGCACTTATGGGGCATAGTATCTAAAGAGCACGCCCCGGCGACGGTGGTACGACGTTCATTATTGTATTATGTGTATACATTTTACGATACGACTTATCCCCCGCATCGAATCGAAATTCGTCGGTGCAAAACGCACCGTATAAACACGAACGTAGCACGCGCGCCTGTCGAATGCGAATGGTTTGTTTTACATGCGATTTCACAGTTTATTACCATTATTGTTTGTATGGACAATTCACGTATGGTTTTACGGGCGTACATATAGGATATGCGTATTGAGAGATCTTCGGTATCTTCAACAATGTCGTATATATTTATGCTCACATACGCGTTATTATAACGATAATTGCAGGCGGCGGTAGGGTCATGTTGAAGGGTGTCTGTTATTCGCTCACGTACGAACGGTAAACAATAATAATAATAATACAACAACAGTTTATACTAAACAGACTGGGCACAGTGTGATAGCATAGTACGTACAATAATAAATTTCATTGAGAAACACGTGGAAAAAAAATGAAACTAGGATGTCATTACAGTGTACAGGTATTTAATTTTATTAATTTAGCGATTGGCATACGATTGTTATACTAATTTACTTTTATAACGTTAACAGTGAATAATTTCGTTTTAATAACTTTTAATAACTTGTTCTTGGCTGTGCGACTTTCTCCGTTTTACTTAATCGCACGCCTCATAATATTTAATGTTCGCCATGTTATCTCGTTACAAAGCGTTACTTGATAGGTATGTCTGTAAGCTTACCATTCATCTCGATTTTAATGGCAAGTCCGGTGTCCCGGTCGGTCATTCAGTTTTGTCTCTATTAATTGAAGCTGAGAGAAAGTAATATTTAATAATAAAGTAAAAAATAATATTGGGATAAATAAATGTATACACTTATTTTATTCAATATTAGATTAAAAAAAAGGTCATTCAATAAGGGATTTCCAAATCTAGCGACCCTACGTGTAAGGTATGTGTGAAATTATCTTGGCGCGTATTCTAGTCCATTTATATTCATAAGATACGTTTACTACGGTTTGTTGACGGAGAAAACACGTCGCCGTCATTTGGACAATCGCTGGTAACAAAGCTTAAATTGTCGTTACTGAAGATTAAAAAGAGTCGCAGGAGAAGAACGCATGATGAAGACGGTAACCTTCACACTTGGAAGGGTGCGCGGGTTCAGTCCAAATGTTTATATGCCGAACGCGTTTTCCATTACTTATTTTTCGTCCGCTGACGATGGACGCGGCAGGTGGTATGGTAGCGAGACAGGTATTGTCAATTGTCAAAATTAAACCGAACGGGAGACACACACCCCGAAGAGGAAAACGAGAGGTACACGCCGATAATGGAAACGTCTATTGCAGCGCATAACAGCAGCAGTGGCAGCAGTATAGCAGAGCAACAGCGGCACAAGACGAGAAGACTCTCGGGCACGAATATAATTTTCCGGTTCGTAGAACAATTGCTCGAAATTGCTGAAATGTCTATTATATACTTAGATATATATTTACTATTACGTGCTTGTACAAATGACAGTATACAAATGCGTGTTTTATTTTCTCAGTAATTGGTAAGCCATTATTTTTTACTCGTACACCATTTAATTAGATACATTAAATAAACGAATAGCTCGTAAATATTTACTAAAATGTTACGAAGAAAGTAAAAAAACTAGTTATGTAGATTCACCGTTATATTGTACTAATACGTATCGCTTTCTATTTTCATCAGGTGTGATATTATTATTATTTTAATTCTATTAGTTATTCGATTAAATACGTGTTGAAAATCTACGGAACGAGCAAATTCATCACACCTGGATGAAAATGAAAGCGATACGTTTTAGTACAATATAACGGTGATCTACCTATCTAGTTTTTTTATTTTTCGTAACATTTTAGTAAATATTTACGAGCTATTCGTTTATTTAATGTATATAATTAAACGGTGTCGAGTAAAAATAATGGCTACAATTATGAGGGGGTCAAAACACAACAAGACTTTAATACTTATATACATGCGTTTTCGATAATAAATACCAAAAGAATAAGAATTTAACAACTAGTTTAACGTATATAATTGTTTTATGGGGTACTTTGACGGTTTTAACTGATGTTGTATTAACGCTTTAACAAAATGATAATATAACATAGTAGATGTGTAAAAGCTAGGTTGTATAAGAGTGTAAGAATGCGTACGCAATATGTTTTTTTAGAATTATGATTAATAAATAATTTTTAAATATATATATATATATATATATATATATATATATATATATATATATATATAAAGTATTTCTAAATTGATTACACAGAATATAATATTTTGTATAGTTTATTTAAGATAAATATTTTTAACATTTTCATTTTAGATTTATCGTATATTGAAATATTTTGCTTTTTTAATTAAAAATAATATATTGCTAAAATATATTTTTGTGATTATATATAGTTAACTTTTAAATTACTAAGTTATCTCTGATTGACGAACACTATTTATTGTTGATTAAAACTAGGTGTAGGAAATTGAGAAAAAAAATTCCATTTCATTCTCAAAGTTCTTGTTTTGATACAACAAAATAATTTATAAAGTAATTTCTATCAGGTATTGTTTATTAAGTAGACGAGTATTATGTTTAACTATAGCGTATAGTTTTATTACTTTTCTGTCTGGTTGGTAACTCATCAGACTAGATTGATTTTCCATGTCTTTCAAAACAAAACAAACTTTCTTTTTAGTACACTTGAACACGTAAATATAAAGTTTAAGAACAATTTATCTGATGCTTTGTATTGAATAAATAAATAAATATCAATTTAACTCTTATTAATGAAATACTTCGCTTTTATGCTTTTTGGAGCAGATTTTTTTTTAGAAATATCATATCACTAAAATAAGGGTATTTTAATTACATACGGTTAAAATCTGTTAATTTTTTTGTATTTTTATTCATTACAAGAATTGTAACTTTTTTATACTAACATAATCATATGTAGTTAATATATCAAAAACAATATTTTATCGAAAAGATTTACCTGATATATAATTACGAACGCAAATAGTAATAGTAGTGGAAGGGGAACCGCACGTAGAATGCGAAGGATTGTAAAATAAAAAAGTTAATATTTTTCTACTTTTTTTTTTAATCCGAACAAAAGGTATAACTTACAACAAATACCGATTGAATGTATGCTTAATTCGAAATCATAATATATATTTATATTAAACGGTCTCGACGTTGATGTTTTTAATTACGTACACTGCAGTCAGAGGATATATATATATATTTCTATTGAATTGTATTGTATTGTATTGTTGTGTCGGAACATTATTTTTTCGTGTACGAAATACATACTGTGACGACGAACCACCCCACATCATGCGCTAAATTTCGTTTCTGGGACTAGACTTTTGTATATATACATTAGATTGAGGGGGACCCCACCACCCGGGTTCGTATCATAATAATCGAGTTATTGTCTGGCGAAACTGTACGTACGCGGCTCAAGCAAAGGGTGCGAAGCGAATAAAAAAAAAAAAACTAAATTAAATGCAAACAATGATAATAATAATATATTAAATCGCAGCGCAGTACATCACCCTTAATGCGTGTGCTCTGTACGAAGTTAAAAAATATGATAACCTCATGCGTAGGTATATTATATTGTTGTGTATGTAACGCGTGCCGTATATGGATGGACTCTATAAAATGTAGTGAAATTGTTGAACGAATAACAGACAGGACGATGATAATACCGCACCATAATTTTGGTTTTAAATAATGTACGTTATAATATATACATGAACAGAAAAAACAACATACAAGAATAGAAAAACCAACCTCGAAAACGATGTGTAACATATCGTAATAGATGCGCGTATATACGGTGTGCGTAAATTATAGTCGTGGTATAAATATTGAGTCCTGTTGTCCGGTCGTTGAACAAGTTTGAGATAAACGTGTATGAACAATATACTTTAATAATCTAAAGACCGGACTTCTAATTGCGGCTCTAAGGCAAATTCTACAGAAACACACTCAATCGAAACAGGCGATGGCAGCAACGATATTTAACTGCAATTTTCCGGTAGTATCTATTTGTTTTTTTTTTTAAAAAAAAACTGTTTCTTTTTTTTTATGCATATTAATAAGATTTACCGTCATTACATGAAAACTGCGTTACAGAGATGTACACAACTGTACAAGGCAGATCATAGTAGATACATCTAGTATTGTGCGTTAATCGTGTATTTCATACACATTATAAACATTTTTTGACAACAAATAAAACTTGTTTTTTATTCTACTATTTTCTCTATTTTTTTTTTCTTATTTCATTTCTTACCATCTAACATTAAAATCGAATATAACTTATATGTGTGTAGATTTTAAAATATGATTTCGGCTACAAGTAAATATGTCCGGTATTTAACTATGTTATTCATTTGATGTCGTTTTCCAAGGTTTACGTAAATTCGTTTACGTGAGCCATCAAAAGTATTTGTTGAAAATAAATTATTATCAAATATTCGCAAAGTTATTTATTTTGTTTAGGTTTGATTGCTCTAGGGCATGTACACTTATTATTTTTAACTCCGTCTAATATCGAATATAAAATGACCACAAGAGACGAGAAGGTAAGTAATAAAATAAAAATAAAACATTTTTAAAATTTAAATAAACTCTTTTTGAGACCACCAGCATTTTATTTTATAAAACTCGATTTATAATATAAGAAGAATAGGAAACTTTTTTAGACATTCAAATCTGATGCGGGTTAAAAGTTCGCATAAACCTTCAAGTTTTTCTTTTATAATTACACGATACAAAGGTAGTGCATTTTTTCACTGTCGCATTATTTACCTGACAATCGCAATACCCTTTCGTCATAATTGAACTTTTTATTCAATCATCGTTGTATAAAGAGTAAATTAATTAAATAATATACCCAACGGTCTCGAAAAAAAAATAATATAATCCTGGTAAAACGGAATATGAACTTATTATTGAGAAATTCTTTTAGTATTAATTTTTTTTTTTAATTCAACAAAACAATAACGAATTAATGTAATATTAATAAAAATGTTTGTATTGGACTTTATAATTATAATTTAACGACTTAATAGTAAATTTATGTTTACGATTAATTATTTTCTACAACGAAAAAATGTTTAAAATCAAGTAAAAAATTATTATACCAAAATAAACGTGGTGCAATTGATTTAAAACAATAGTGTGAGTTAATGATGATTTGATAAGTTCTGTAATTTTTGAACAGAAAATATAAATATAACGTATAAAATACAATCAAAAAATAATATTTGTCATATACTTTTAAAATAATAAAATCAAAAGTACTTAATTATTTATCTTGTTTTTAAAATTGGATGTCTAATTGATACAACAGTAGTTTTACTTATAAACATGCCTAGTAAATAATGCTCTTGGTGTATTTTATGCTATAAAGATTTAAATAATATATAATTTATTGTGAGAATATTACACCCAGAAAGAACCGGCAGCCGCAAAGCCATACTAAAAAGGCGTAACGATGCTCTGGAGTGCCATTTACATTATTATAAGCGGTAATATTTACATTTATTGAATATATTGTGGATAGAGAAGGGTGGTTAGGAAGCGATTATATTTGTATACAAAAGATATAACGATTCGAAACCTTAATTATTGAATCGTAGAGAAATGTTCGTAATTCGATGCATAATAAAATGAATAAATAAATAATAGTAAGATATACTGCATTGTTTTGAAAAATAATAAAATGAACACTATTTGATACGACAATAAAAGCTTTTTGCGACCGTAATGATGTGGCCGACTGTGATGGGCTTCAGATATACCGTGCGCATCATTTACTCTGTTCCGTTTGCGCACGAACGTGTGCGCGTTTTAAAAAGAAATGTGTGTCGGATATCCGCTTTCTCTGTGTTCATTTATTATTATTATTATTCGACCCTTTATTATTATTTTTTTTTTTCTATCATTACAGCGTATATATTCACCGCTGCCACCACCACCACTACTACTACTCTAGTTTTGACCCGACGTAAGTACAAAAGGAGAACCGCCATAGCCAGCTGGTTCAAAAGTGAGAGCTGTCGGAAATGATGAATTCGGAAAGCGAGGGCAGCGGACAAAAAAAATATGTGCACAAATATACATATATATATATATATATACATACATTTATTGCGCACGCGCGCGCGCAAACACACACACATAATCACGAAAGGGGTGCTATCATCGGGGCACGCGATACGGTATATTTTTACGCATCCGTGCGAATAGAAATTCGTTTATATAATATGTGTGTGTGTGTGTGTGTATAATTACAAGGTGTGGTATATAATCCTTTCTATCCCGTTCGAAATTATCAAAAACTCGTCAAGTTTCGTCTCAAAAACAAAAAAAATGTATAAACCATATAACTTATTGCACATTAAGCTGTATAGATATATATGTTTTGTTATCACTACCGGACGTACGACCGGACCGGAAGCTGCGGGCAGGACTTCGTATAGCCCATGTGGCGGGGCGGCTGTAATAGACCATTGGTGTGATACGGAATTCGTAATGAACAGTCCATCGGCTGCGCGTTAAATCGACTTTTAATTAACATTGTGCGGGCCCGTTGTCGTCATCACCACAACAACCGCGTGATCGTGTGAAACGATATATTATTGTATTTTAAAACCGTACTACAAACACATAAATACGTGTGTTTAAGGATCGTGTGCGCACGTGTGAACGGTGCGCCATGAAGTTTTTTTTTTCGTTTTTTTTTTTTCTTTTTTATGAATAATAGTAAATAAATATAAAAAATAACAAACTAACACATAGTCTTTCTCAACCGGTTCCCGTGACGATTTGAATAAACTGTTGCGAGTATTGTGTGTATGTATGGAAAAAAAAAAACATGTCCCAGTAAACACGGAGACATTAAAAAACAAATGTAATAAAAACTATCGAGGGATATATAAATGCTTATAGTTTATATTATTATATACATGTTGTCTTTTTTATACATATAATATATATATATATATATATATATTTATATACGTATTATCTACGTATGTACTTCTATTCTTGAAAACAAGATATATATATACACTTAAGTGCGTACCTACGTTTTCGTTTTTGACGATAGGCTGTAAAAAATTAAGTAGGTAGGTACGTATAAAATTACCTGGTATCAGATTAATTAGAGAAAAAATAACAATTTAACAATTAAAGTAACCATCGTATGGGTGTGATTTTATTAAACCTTAAGTAATGTAATCAAACGTAAACGCATAATAAATTAAATACATTAGTTGTAATAGAAAATACCTTTGTGAATACGAAAACATTTTTTTTTTTTTTAATTAAAACCACCATATTGATGAATGTATACTGCAGAATTAGATTCAAGTAAATTTTCAAATTCTTATGAATTTTTGTTTTTTATTATTTAAATTAATATATGATTCGTACAAAGTATTATATATTAAGGTAAAATGGGTCGGAAAATATTCAAATGGGATCTCAATGTAATGAATTTTATGTTGTGGTTTTGAAGAATTTTAATGAAATTAAATATTAATATTATATAGATCAAAAACAAGCTCGGGTGGAAGAAAAGTTACATGTTGTGTAACAATGTTTTATACATTTCATTTTAATATATATGACATGAATATTCATGAGTGATTGAAAATGTGTTTACCATATAACTACAGTATTTTTTTTCTTATATAACATACATACATTTATACATCTATAAAAGAGAATTTTGTATTATTTTTATAAATATACTCTTATATACGTACATAGGTGTACGAATCCACAGGAATGTATAAAGTTTTTTGAAAGATGCATTATAAGTACGTAATACGTTGAAATAATATAAGTCAAAAATGTTTGTAAAATAAAACTACCTTAATAAAAAGGAATTTTGATCTATCCAATATAAGGGGAAATTTTGAATATAATGATAATAATAAAAAATAAAAATAAAAAAAATAAAAAAATAAAAATATTATTATGCTATTCATAAAATACTATAAATTTAATGTCGTATGAAAATCAAAACATACGGAAGTATATAAATAATATAAGGAAATAGTATAACAAATATTTTTTTAAATATAACATTTTAGAAGAAACTATAGTCTACCTACTCATGAAAATTGTATTAGTTTATTTTGGTTTAAAAATAAATATTTTATTTAAAAACTTAAGTAAAGCAATCTCATCAAAATTAAAACAACATACTGAATTTAGTAAACTAAAATTAAACTTTATATATAAGTACCTGCGTCATAAATTATTTTATGCTATTCATATGTATATATAAATAGAGGTTTTTGAATAAGCTACCAAAATTAATTTTTGAATATTTATTTTAGGTATTTGATGATATTATAGGAAAAAAAGGTCTTGTACATAGTGTATATGTTTCAATACTATACGATACATTGTATTATAAGACGTGAGAAAGGATATATGGTATTACAAAGGGTTTTTTCCTTCAGGCGCACGTAAAAATGTGTGCCTGGAACTGTATTTGAAACTCTAATTTTCCGGACCATTTTGTTTTAAACATTATCATTTGCCAGAGGGGGTTCATTCTCTTTTACGATCACCATCCGTTGGTCTCGGGCCAATAACTACCATAATATCAGAAACTTGGCCACTGCATTATGAAAAATATCTCGTAATTATATGAAGTAAGAAAAAACTTTGGTACTTTCTTCAATAGTTTCTCTAAACGACTAAAAGTAATATTTTATAACTCTATTATTTATGGAGTATCCCAGATAAAATACTCAAGATAATAATACTTGATAAACGAGAAAAAGTAACAACTATAGACACAATGGATTTTCAATGCGCTTTTACGTTTTGCAGACGGCTCTCGAATATAATACATATATATGTATATTCATTATAACCTAATGTACATATATGCAATTATGTATTTATTACATTGGCACCATATGTATTTAAAGGTTGGTTATTAAATTTGTTATGTAGTAATGGTATAACAATGGTTAACAAATCGTAACAGGATAAAACGAAAATTCATAATTATGCATGTATGCACAAGAATCATATACTATACATGTTGACATTGTTATTGAGTATGAATCAGTTTTATTTGCACTATATCGCGATGATTTGTTTAGGTGTATACATAACATCTAAGCCCGACAATATGCGGTTTAATTCGTCGTTTGGAAAATGTCTTCCAGCGGACATTTTCGCAAACAGGCTTATTATTATATATTGGATCGGATTAAAACACGTAGCAACAGATGTTAAAACTTTATCACACCAAAAAACAGCAATTTCATCGTCCACATATTAAACGATTGATATTGAAAGCCCGTAGCCCGATTAATAGAGATTACGATTTGACGGATGACCCGGTCTTCCATCATACCTTCTGATATCATGTCTTCATACAAATACACGTACACACACGCACACACATTTTCTAACGTACATTTTATTTGAATACATGAACGTATTATTCTCCCTTAGAAAATCGTGTGCACATACTTTGATGAGTTTCGCCTAAATGCAAAATGCAAAATGCAAAAAAAAAAAAAAAAGAATAAATAAGAAAATAAATAAATATGTTGAACACCACCCCGTTTGTTCATCACGAACCTATTCGGTTCACACAAACCAACAACATGGTATAATCACGCAATGTTACCGCCACCGTACATATGCTATTTTTTTTATCCCTTATCACGAATTTGTTTCCAGTCACGAGCGTAAAGCATTGTACGTAAGCACTACTTCGTGCCCGAAGAAGCTCCACGTTGAAAAAAAATTATAATAAACAATATAAGTAAAGAAGAAAGTATAATATCGTATATACACGCATATTATTCGAATAAATAAAAAAAATCGTGTTTTCTTCAGTCAGTTTATTGATGGTGGCTGCCGTAATTTTGTTATCATACACATACACAATATGTACACGTGATGCGTATACCGCAACGACGATTTCCACTCGTATGGGGTATGGTATATAATTTGTATGGACCGATAATTGTTTTAAACGCAACTTGGATATATCGCGTGTCGACGAATTGATTGTCGGTAACCTTTAAATCCGACAACGGTCGTTTGAACCGATGCCAGACGTTAATAATGGATACTGAATTCTACGCCCGATGATAATAAACAGCTTAGGCTATTTTTATGGTCATACACCGCCTTCTTAATCGTCGTCGTCCTTCGTGACTCGAAAAGCCACTAAGCTTAAATTGCCGATAAAATTATTACATAGGCCAATTTTACGAGTTTTCTTCTTTTTGGACGTACTTCGTATTAGAATACGATATCACGCTGAAGAAATTACATGGAAGTTGGTTTTGTAGAGAAATTATATGTGTATAATCCATGTGTAAATGGATTCATTCGAAACACGGAATGCCCCTGTAGAACCACCTTACAGTTATATTTTAAAGTTTCTATTTCCCGACAAACACGACAGGGTAGTTTTGTCCACGGTCTAGAGTAGTTCAAAATACTCTGCACTCCTTAAAAGGCTATAATACTAACAAATTTATACTTAGTCACGCAAACTATAGTAAAATACAATTTAACAGCGGAGGAGTAGTGCGTATATATATATATGTGTGTATATATAGTATATAGCATGCAGTGTATAATAGCATAATAATAAAATATGACAACTTGTCGTGGATACGATGCATGTACCTAAATTGCATATGTTAGACGCCGTGTCATATACACAAATTGTTACATAATTTTTACATTTACTATGATAACAGATTGCAATAAGCTTTTAGTTTGGACAAGTCCGCGACAAAATCATAAAATAAAACATGACATACCGTTTACAACTAAACATAACTTAATATTAAAATACAGATATTTTGAACCATAATCAAGGAAGAATTCGTACATTGCCAATTGCTTCAAGAAAACATTAAAAGCGTATAATTGTTGAATCACCGACAAAATATCGCCGGTAAAATATCGCGTGACCAAAATATCGCAACTAAAATATCGCGAAACCATGATATCGCATGAAATAAATATCGCCAGTACATATATCGCCAGCATGAAATATAGCAGTAATTTCATAAATAAATAATATATTTCAAGCATATAATATTGTTGTATTAATATATAGTAGAATTGATAAAAATGATAAAAATATGTATAATTTAATAAAATTTATATTAGTATTAAAAAAAAATAAAATATGTATATTAATTAATGGAAGTATATATTCAAAGAAATACCTTGAAGATAATCTTCAAACTCTCGATTATGATAATCTGCTACTAATTTCTTTACTCGTTCAATTTACAGACGCGATAATAATGTACGGCTGTATTATTTCTTTACGATATCATGGTTTCGCGATATTTTAGTTGCGATATTTTGGTCACGCGATATTTTACCGGCGATATTTTGTCGGGGTACCATAATTGTTGTACTAGAAATAATAGTCTTTTTCATAAAAATGACCCCCGTAAACTCAAACGAAATATTTTTTCAATAATATTAGTTTTATACATATGTTATTATGGAAGTATCGTTTACCTAAAACCTGGTATTTCTAAATAC
>JASXSY010000215.1:0-80267 GCA_034509805.1 Sipha maydis | reverse complement strand
AAAGTTCAAATGGAACCGTTATATTTTATATTTGTGCGTAATCCATAACTTTATATTTATTTAAGTTTTAATCTAGTTGACTATGATGCTAATAAAATTTAATTTTTGTTTTAGGTTGTTGTTGCCGTTATAGTTCTACTGCTGACTTCATATTACGTTTGTGTGCAAATGTTTCTCAGTACTCCAACTCAAGCCATACTAAATTTCTGGAAGGCAATTAGTTTCATATGAAATATATCTAAGTACGATTTATAAATAAATACTTTTTAATATTATACTTTGTTTTTGTCAAATGTATCTCAATAATTAATACTTCGATGTAGTAAGTTGTAAATATTCGCGCATCATAGATGCATACTTAAGATATGTATCAATCTAAAATCCGTTAAGTTAAAATTTTAAACAAATCTGGCTTTACAACATATATTCATTAAAACTCAGATAATTGGATCTATTATACCTTACGTAATAATACTTTTGTTGTATTATTGTTTTTCAATTATTATTTGTCACATTGTATAAATTCACTTTGTATTCAATTTAACTACCAATTTATTATTTTTTTCAATTATGGAAAAGTTATTACAATCATATGTTATATATTTCATTGTGAAAGATATAAATGTTTGATGATAGTTTGATTTAAGTCATTATATAGATATAGTTTCCATTTCTTACACTTGTACCATTTGGGCATTAATTTTCTCAAAACATTGTATCCGATTCAGCATATTTTGAGATTTTTCATTGATTTACTTGCTGATAATATATTTTGGATCTATAACTATTTTCCAGTTATTGCAATATTGTTAGAGTTTGTTTTAAACTTTAATGTTTAGTTGTAATTTATCTTTTTTTAAGGATGCTCCGTCTAAATAAATGATAAAAATATGTTTATGTTTTCGGAAAGTTCAAATGGAACCGTTATATTTTATATTTGTGCGTAATCCATAACTTTATATTTATTTAAGTTTTAATCTAGTTGACTATGATGCTAATAAAATTTAATTTTTGTTTTAGGTTGTTGTTGCCGTTATAGTTCTACTGCTGACTTCATATTACGTTTGTGTGCAAATGTTTCTCAGTACTCCAAATCAAGCCATACTAAATTTCTGGAAGGCAATTAGTTTCATATGAAATATATCAAAGTACGATTTATAAATAAATAATTTTTAATCTTATACTTTGTTTTTGTCAAATGTATCACAATAATTAATACTTCGATGTAGTTAGTTGTTAATATTCGCGCATCATAGATGCATACTTAAGATATGTATCAATCTAAAATCCGTTAAGTTAAAATTTTAAACAAATCTGGCTTTACAACATTATTTCATTAATACTCAGATAATTGGATCTATTATACCTTACGTAATAATACTTTTGTTGTATTATTGTTTTTCAATTATTATTTGTCACATTGTATAAATTCACTATGTATTCAATTTAACTACCAATTTATTATTTTTTTCAATTATGGAAAAGTTATTACAATCATATGTTATATATTACATTGTGAAAGATATAAATGTTTGATGATAGTTTGATTTAAGTCATTATATAGATATAGTTTCCATTTCTTACACTTGTACCATTTGGGCATTAATTTTCTCAAAACATTGTATCCGATTCAGCATATTTTGAGATTTTTCATTGATTTACTTGCTGATAATATATTTTGGATCTATAACTATTTTCCAGTTATTGCAATATTGTTAGAGTTTGTTTTAAACTTTAATGTTTAGTTGTAATTTATCTTTTTTTAAGGATGCTCCGTCTAAATAAATGATAAAAATATGTTTATGTTTTCGGAAAGTTCAAATGGAACCGTTATATTTTATATTTGTGCGTAGTCCATTACTTTATATTTATTTAAGTTTTAATCTAGTTGACTATGATGCTAATAAAATTTAATTTTTGTTTTAGGTTGTTGTTGCCGTTATAGTTCTACTGCTGACTTCATATTACGTTTGTGTGCAAATGTTTCTCAGTACTCCAACTCAAGCCATACTAAATTTCTGGAAGGCAATTAGTTTCATATGAAATATATCAAAGTACGATTTATAAATAAATACTTTTTAATATTATACTTTGTTTTTGTCAAATGTATCTCAATAATTAATACTTCGATGTAGTTAGTTGTTAATATTCGCGCATCATAGATGCATACTTAAGATATGTATCAATCTAAAATCCGTTAAGTTAAAATTTTAAACAAATCTGGCTTTACAACATTATTTCATTAATACTCAGATAATTGGATCTATTATACCTTACGTAATAATACTTTTGTTGTATTATAGTTTTTCAATTATTATTTGTCACATTGTATAAATTCACTTTGTATTTAATTGAACTGTCAATTTATTATTTTTTTCAATTATGGAAAAGTTATTACAATCATATGTTATATATTTCATTGTGAAAGATATAAATGTTTGATGATAGTTTGATTTAAGTCATTATATAGATATAGTTTCCATTTCTTACACTTGTACCATTTGGGCATTAATTTTCTCAAAACATTGTATCCGATTCAGCATATTTTGAGATTTTTCATTGATTTACTTGCTGATAATATATTTTGGATCTATAACTATTTTCCAGTTATTGCAATATTGTTAGAGTTTGTTTTAAACTTTAATGTTTAGTTGTAATTTATCTTTTTTTAAGGATGCTCCGTCTAAATAAATGATAAAAATATGTTTATGTTTTCGGAAAGTTCAAATGGAACCGTTATATTTTATATTTGTGCGTAATCCATAACTTTATATTTATTTAAGTTTTAATCTAGTTGACTATGATGCTAATAAAATTTAATTTTTGTTTTAGGTTGTTGTTGCCGTTATAGTTCTACTGCTGACTTCATATTACGTTTGTGTGCAAATGTTTCTCAGTACTCCAACTCAAGCCATACTAAATTTCTGGAAGGCAATTAGTTTCATATGAAATATATCTAAGTACGATTTATAAATAAATAATTTTTAATATTATACTTTGTTTTTGTCAAATGTATCTCAATAATTAATACTTCGATGTAGTAAGTTGTAAATATTCGCGCATCATAGATGCATACTTAAGATATGTATCAATCTAAAATCCGTTAAGTTAAAATTTTAAACAAATCTGGCTTTACAACATATATTCATTAAAACTCAGATAATTGGATCTATTATACCTTACGTAATAATACTTTTGTTGTATTATTGTTTTTCAATTATTATTTGTCACATTGTATAAATTCACTTTGTATTCAATTTAACTACCAATTTATTATTTTTTTCAATTATGGAAAAGTTATTACAATCATATGTTATATATTACATTGTGAAAGATATAAATGTTTGATGATAGTTTGATTTAAGTCATTATATAGATATAGTTTCCATTTCTTACACTTGTACCATTTGGGCATTAATTTTCTCAAAACATTGTATCCGATTCAGCATATTTTGAGATTTTTCATTGATTTACTTGCTGATAATATATTTTGGATCTATAACTATTTTCCAGTTATTGCAATATTGTTAGAGTTTTTTTTAAACTTTAATGTTTAGTTGTAATTTATCTTTTTTTAAGGATGCTCCGTCTAAATAAATGATAAAAATATTTTTATGTTTTCGGAAAATTCAAATGGAACCGTTTTATTTTATATTTGAGCGTAGTCCATAAATTTATATTTATTTTAGTTTTAATCTAGTTGACTATGATGCTTATAAAATTTAATTTTTGTTTTAGGTTGTTGTTGCCGTTATAGTTCTACTGCTGTCTTCATATTTCGTTTGTGTGCAAATGATTCTCAATACTCCAACTCAAGCCATACTAAATTTCTGGAAGGCAATTAGTTTCATATGAAATATATCTAAGTACGATTTATAAATAAATACTTTTTAATATTATACTTTGTTTTTGTCAAATGTATCTCAATAATTAATACTTCGATGTAGTAAGTTGTAAATATTCGCGCATCATAGATGCATACTTAAGATATGTATCAATTTAAAATCCGTTAAGTTAAAATTTTAAACAAATCTGGCTTTACAACATATATTCATTAAAACTCAGATAATTGGATCTATTATACCTTACGTAATAATACTTTTGTTGTATTATAGTTTTTCAATTATTATTTGTCACATTGTATAAATTCACTTTGTATTCAATTTAACTACCAATTTATTATTTTTTTCAATTATGGAAAAGTTATTACAATCATATGTTATATATTTCATTGTGAAAGATATAAATGTTTGATGATAGTTTGATTTAAGTCATTATATAGATATAGTTTCCATTTCTTACACTTGTACCATTTGGGCATTAATTTTCTCAAAACATTGTATCCGATTCAGCATATTTTGAGATTTTTCATTGATTTACTTGCTGATAATATATTTTGGATCTATACCTATTTTCCAGTTATTGCAATATTGTTAGAGTTTGTTTTAAACTTTAATGTTTAGTTGTAATTTATCTTTTTTTAAGGATGCTCCGTTTAAATAAATGATAAAAATATGTTTATGTTTTCGGAAAGTTCAAATGGAACCGTTATATTTTATATTTGTGCGTAATCCATAACTTTATATTTATTTAAGTTTTAATCTAGTTGACTATGATGCTAATAAAATTTAATTTTTGTTTTAGGTTGTTGTTGCCGTTATAGTTCTACTGCTGACTTCATATTACGTTTGTGTGCAAATGTTTCTCAGTACTCCAACTCAAGCCATACTAAATTTCTGGAAGGCAATTAGTTTCATATGAAATATATCTAAGTACGATTTATAAATAAATAATTTTTAATCTTATACTTTGTTTTTGTCAAATGTATCACAATAATTAATACTTCGATGTAGTTAGTTGTTAATATTCGCGCATCATAGATGCATACTCAAGATATGTATCAATCTAAAATCCGTTAAGTTAAAATTTTAAACAAATCTGGCTTTACAACATTATTTCATTAATACTCAGATAATTGGATCTATTATACCTTACGTAATAATACTTTTGTTGTATTATAGTTTTTCAATTATTATTTGTCACATTGTATAAATTCACTTTGTATTCAATTTAACTATCAATTTATTATTTTTTTCAAATATGGAAAAGTTAATACAATCATATGTTTTATATTTCATTGTGAAAGATATAAATGTTTGATGATACTTTGATTTAAGTCATTATATAGATATAGTTTCCATTTCTAACACTTGTACCATTTGGGCATTAATTTTCTCAAAACATTGTATCCGATTCAGCATATTTTGAGATTTTTCATTGATTTACTTGCTGATAATATATTTTGGATCTATACCTATTTTCCAGTTATTGCAATATTGTTAGAGTTTGTTTTAAACTTTAATGTTTAGTTGTAATTTATCTTTTTTTAAGGATGCTCCGTCTAAATAAATGATAAAAATATGTTTATGTTTTCGGAAAGTTCAAATGGAACCGTTATATTTTATATTTGTGCGTAGTCCATAACTTTATATTTATTTAAGTTTTAATCTAGTTGACTATGATGCTAATAAAATTTAATTTTTGTTTTAGGTTGTTGTTGCCGTTATAGTTCTACTGCTGACTTCATATTACGTTTGTGTGCAAATGTTTCTCAGTACTCCAACTCAAGCCATACTAAATTTCTGGAAGGCAATTAGTTTCATATGAAATATATCAAAGTACGATTTATAAATAAATAATTTTTAATCTTATACTTTGTTTTTGTCAAATGTATCACAATAATTAATACTTCGATGTAGTTAGTTGTTAATATTCGCGCATCATAGATGCATACTTAAGATATGTATCAATCTAAAATCCGTTAAGTTAAAATTTTAAACAAATCTGGCTTTACAACATTATTTCATTAATACTCAGATAATTGGATCTATTATACCTTACGTAATAATACTTTTGTTGTATTATAGTTTTTCAATTATTTTTTGTCACATTGCATAAATTCACTTTGTATTTAATTTAACTATCAATTTATTATTTTTTTCAAATATGGAAAAGTTATTACAATCATATGTTATATATTTCATTGTGAAAGATATAAATGTTTGATGATAGTTTGATTTAAGTCATTATATAGATATAGTTTCCATTTCTTACACTTGTACCATTTGGGCATTAATTTTCTCAAAACATTGTATCCGATTCAGCATATTTTGAGATTTTTCATTGATTTACTTGCTGATAATATATTTTGGATCTATACCTATTTTCCAGTTATTGCAATATTGTTAGAGTTTGTTTTAAACTTTAATGTTTAGTTGTAATTTATCTTTTTTTAAGGATGCTCCGTCTAAATAAATGATAAAAATATGTTTATGTTTTCGGAAAGTTCAAATGGAACCGTTATATTTTATATTTGTGCGTAATCCATAACTTTATATTTATTTAAGTTTTAATCTAGTTGACTATGATGCTAATAAAATTTAATATTGGTTTTAGGTTGTTGTTGCCGTTATAGTTCTACTGCTGTCTTCATATTTCGTTTGTGTGCAAATGATTCTCAGTACTCCAACTCAAGCCATACTAAATTTCTGGAAGGCAATTAGTTTTATATGAAGTATATCTAAGTACGATTTATAAATAAAATATTTTTTATATCATACTTTGTTTTTGTCAAATATATCTCAATCATTAATACTTCGATGTAGTAAATTGTAAATATTCGCGCATCATAGATGCATACTTAAGATATGTATCAATCTAAAATCCGTTAAGTTAAAATTTTAAACAAATCTGGCTTTACAACATTATTTCATTAAAACTCAGATAATTGGATCTATTATACCTTACGTAATAATACTTTTGTTGTATTATAGTTTTTCAATTATTATTTGTCACATTGTATAAATTCACTTTGTATTTAATTGAACTGTCAATTTATTATTTTTTTCAATTATGGAATAGTTATTACTATCATATGTTATATATTTCATTGTGAAAGATATAAATGTTTGATGATAGTTTGATTTAAGTCATTATATAGATATAGTTTCCATTTCTAACACTTGTACCACTTGTGCATTAATTTTCTCAAAACATTGTATCCGATTCAGCATATTTTGAATATTTTTCATTGATTTACTTGCTGATAATATATTTTGGATCTATACCTATTTTCCAGTTATTGCAATATTGTTAGAGTTTGTTTTAAACTTTAATGTTTAGTTGTAATTTATCTTTTTTTAAGGATGCTCCGTCTAAATAAATGATAAAAATATGTTTATGTTTTCGGAAAGTTCAAATGGAACCGTTATATTTTATATTTGTGCGTAATCCATAACTTTATATTTATTTAAGTTTTAATCTAGTTGACTATGATGCTAATAAAATTTAATTTTTATTTTAGGTTGTTGTTGCCGTTATAGTTCTACTGCTGACTTCATATTACGTTTGTGTGCAAATGTTTCTCAGTACTCCAACTCAAGCCATACTAAATTTCTGGAAGGCAATTAGTTTTATATGAAGTATATCTAAGTACGATTTATAAATAAAATATTTTTTATATCATACTTTGTTTTTGTCAAATGTATCTCAATCATTAATACTTCGATGTAGTAAGTTGTAAATATTCGCGCATCATAGATGCATACTTAAGATATGTATCAATCTAAAATCCGTTAAGTTAAAATTTTAAACAAATCTGGCTTTACAACATTATTTCATTAATACTCAGATAATTGGATCTATTATACCTTACGTAATAATACTTTTGTTGTATAATTGTTTTTCAATTATTATTTGTCACATTGTATAAATTAACTTTGTATTTAATTTAACTATCAATTTATTATTTTTTTCAAATATGGAAAAGTTATTACAATCATATTTTATATGTTTTATTGTTAAAGATATAAATGTTTGATGATACATTGATTTAAGTCATAATATATATATATAGTTTCCATTTCTAACACTTGTACCATTTGGGCATTAATTTTCTCAAAACATTGTATCCGATTCAGCATATTTTGAGATTTTTCATTGATTTACTTGCTGATAATATATTTTGGATCTATAACTATTTTCCAGTTATTGCAATATTGTTAGAGTTTTTTTTAAACTTTAATGTTTATTTGTAATTTATCTTTTTTTAAGGATGCTCCGTCTAAATAAATGATAAAAATATGTTTATGTTTTCGGAAAGTTCAAATGGAACCGTTTTATTTTATATTTGAGCGTAGTCCATAAATTTATATTTATTTTAGTTTTAATCTAGTTGACTATGATGCTTATAAAATTTAATTTTTGTTTTAGGTTGTTGTTGCCGTTATAGTTCTACTGCTGTCTTCATATTTTGTTTGTGTGCAAATGATTCTCAATACTCCAACTCAAGCCATACTAAATTTCTGGAAGGCAATTAGTTTCATATGAAATATATCTAAGTACGATTTATAAATAAATACTTTTTAATATTATACTTTGTTTTTGTCAAATGTATCTCAATCATTAATACTTTGATGTAGTAAGTTGTAAATATTCGCGCATCATAGATGCATACTTAAGATATGTATCAATCTAAAATCCGTTAAGTTAAAATTTTAAACAAATCTGGCTTTACAACATATATTCATTAAAACTCAGATAATTGGATCTATTATACCTTACGTAATAATACTTTTGTTGTATAATTGTTTTTCAATTATTATTTGTCACATTGTATAAATTCACTTTGTATTTAATTTAACTATCAATTTATTATTTTTTTCAAATATGGAAAAGTTATTACAATCATATTTTATATGTTTTATTGTTAAAGATATAAATGTTTGATGATAGTTTGATTTAAGTCATTATATAGATATAGTTTCCATTTCTTACACTTGTACCATTTGGGCATTAATTTTCTCAAAACATTGTATCCGATTCAGCATATTTTGAGATTTTTCATTGATTTACTTGCTGATAATATATTTTGGATCTATACCTATTTTCCAGTTATTGCAATATTGTTAGAGTTTGTTTTAAACTTTAATGTTTAGTTGTAATTTATCTTTTTTTAAGGATGCTCCGTCTAAATAAATGATAAAAATATGTTTATGTTTTCGGAAAGTTCAAATGGAACCGTTATATTTTATATTTGTGCGTAGTCCATAACTTTATATTTATTTAAGTTTTAATCTAGTTGACTATGATGCTAATAAAATTTAATTTTTGTTTTAGGTTGTTGTTGCCGTTATAGTTCTACTGCTGACTTCATATTACGTTTGTGTGCAAATGTTTCTCAGTACTCCAACTCAAGCCATACTAAATTTCTGGAAGGCAATTAGTTTCATATGAAATATATCAAAGTACGATTTATAAATAAATAATTTTTAATCTTATACTTTGTTTTTGTCAAATGTATCACAATAATTAATACTTCGATGTAGTTAGTTGTTAATATTCGCGCATCATAGATGCATACTTAAGATATGTATCAATCTAAAATCCGTTAAGTTAAAATTTTAAACAAATCTGGCTTTACAACATTATTTCATTAATACTCAGATAATTGGATCTATTATACCTTACGTAATAATACTTTTGTTGTATTATAGTTTTTCAATTATTTTTTGTCACATTGCATAAATTCACTTTGTATTTAATTTAACTATCAATTTATTATTTTTTTCAAATATGGAAAAGTTATTACAATCATATTTTATATGTTTTATTGTTAAAGATATAAATGTTTGATGATACATTGATTTAAGTCATTATATATATATAGTTTCCATTTCTAACACTTGTACCATTTGGGCATTAATTTTCTCAAAACATTGTATCCGATTCAGCATATTTTGAGATTTTTCATTGATTTACTTGCTGATAATATATTTTGGATCTATAACTATTTTCCAGTTATTGCAATATTGTTAGAGTTTTTTTTAAACTTTAATGTTTAGTTGTAATTTATCTTTTTTTAAGGATGCTACGTCTAAATAAATGATAAAAATATGTTTATGTTTTCGGAAAGTTCAAATGGAACCGTTATATTTTATATTTGTGCGTAGTCCATTACTTTATATTTATTTAAGTTTTAATCTAGTTGACTATGATGCTAATAAAATTTAATATTGGTTTTAGGTTGTTGTTGCCGTTATAGTTCTACTGCTGTCTTCATATTTCGTTTGTGTGCAAATGATTCTCAGTACTCCAACTCAAGCCATACTAAATTTCTGGAAGGCAATTAGTTTTATATGAAGTATATCTAAGTACGATTTATAAATAAATACTTTTTAATATTATACTTTGTTTTTGTCAAATGTATCTCAATAATTAATACTTCGATATAGTTAGTTGTTAATATTCGCGCATCATAGATGCATACTTAAGATATATATCAATCTAAAATCCGTTAAGTTAAAATTTTAAACAAATCTGGCTTTACAACATTATTTCATTAATACTCAGATATTTGGATCTATTATACCTTACGTAATAATACTTTTGTTGTATTATAGTTTTTCAATTATTATTTGTCACATTGTATAAATTCACTTTGTATTCAATTTAACTACCAATTTATTATTTTATTCAATTATGGAAAAGTTATTACAATCATTTGTTATATATTTCATTGTGAAAGATATAAATGTTTGATGATAGTTTGATTTAAGTCATTATATAGATATAGTTTCCATTTCTAACACTTGTACCATTTGGGCATTAATTTTCTCAAAACATTGTATCCGATTCAGCATATTTTGAGATTTTTCATTGATTTACTGGCTGATAATATATTTTGGATCTATACCTATTTTCCAGTTATTGCAATATTGTTAGAGTTTGTTTTAAACTTTAATGTTTAGTTGTAATTTATCTTTTTTTAAGGATGCTACGTCTAAATAAATGATAAAAATATGTTTATGTTTTCGGAAAGTTCAAATGGAACCGTTATATTTTATATTTGTGCGTAGTCCATTACTTTATATTTATTTAAGTTTTAATCTAGTTGACTATGATGCTAATAAAATTTAATTTTTGTTTTAGGTTGTTGTTGCCGTTATAGTTCTACTGCTGACTTCATATTACGTTTGTGTGCAAATGTTTCTCAGTACTCCAACTCAAGCCATACTAAATTTCTGGAAGGCAATTAGTTTCATATGAAATATATCTAAGTACGATTTATAAATAAATACTTTTTAATATTATACTTTGTTTTTGTCAAATGTATCTCAATAATTAATACTTCGATGTAGTTAGTTGTTAATATTCGCGCATCATAGATGCATACTTAAGATATGTATCAATCTAAAATCCGTTAAGTTAAAATTTTAAACAAATCTGGCTTTACAACATTATTTCATTAATACTCAGATAATTGGATCTATTATACCTTACGTAATAATACTTTTGTTGTATTATAGTTTTTCAATTATTATTTGTCACATTGTATAAATTCACTTTGTATTTAATTGAACTGTCAATTTATTATTTTTTTCCATTATGGAAAAGTTATTACAATCATATGTTATATATTTCATTGTGAAAGATATAAATGTTTGATGATAGTTTGATTTAAGTCATTATATAGATATAGTTTCCATTTCTAACACTTGTACCATTTGGGCATTAATTTTCTCAAAACATTGTATCCGATTCAGCATATTTTGAGATTTTTCATTGATTTACTGGCTGATAATATATTTTGGATCTATACCTATTTTCCAGTTATTGCAATATTGTTAGAGTTTGTTTTAAACTTTAATGTTTAGTTGTAATTTATCTTTTTTTAAGGATGCTACGTCTAAATAAATGATAAAAATATGTTTATGTTTTCGGAAAGTTCAAATGGAACCGTTATATTTTATATTTGTGCGTAGTCCATTACTTTATATTTATTTAAGTTTTAATCTAGTTGACTATGATGCTAATAAAATTTAATTTTTGTTTTAGGTTGTTGTTGCCGTTATAGTTCTACTGCTGACTTCATATTACGTTTGTGTGCAAATGTTTCTCAGTACTCCAACTCAAGCCATACTAAATTTCTGGAAGGCAATTAGTTTCATATGAAATATATCTAAGTACGATTTATAAATAAATACTTTTTAATATTATACTTTGTTTTTGTCAAATGTATCTCAATAATTAATACTTCGATGTAGTTAGTTGTTAATATTCGCGCATCATAGATGCATACTTAAGATATGTATCAATCTAAAATCCGTTAAGTTAAAATTTTAAACAAATCTGGCTTTACAACATTATTTCATTAATACTCAGATAATTGGATCTATTATACCTTACGTAATAATACTTTTGTTGTATTATAGTTTTTCAATTATTTTTTGTCACATTGTATAAATTCACTTTGTATTTAATTGAACTGTCAATTTATTATTTTTTTTAATTATGGAAAAGTTATTACAATCATATGTTATATATTTCATTGTGAAAGATATAAATGTTTGATGATAGTTTGATTTAAGTCATTATATAGATATAGTTTCCATTTCTTACACTTGTACCATTTGGGCATTAATTTTCTCAAAACATTGTATCCGATTCAGCATATTTTGAGATTTTTCATTGATTTACTTGCTGATAATATATTTTGGATCTATAACTATTTTCCAGTTATTGCAATATTGTTAGAGTTTGTTTTAAACTTTAATGTTTAGTTGTAATTTATCTTTTTTTAAGGATGCTCCGTCTAAATAAATGATAAAAATATGTTTATGTTTTCGGAAAGTTCAAATGGAACCGTTATATTTTATATTTGTGCGTAATCCATAACTTTATATTTATTTAAGTTTTAATCTAGTTGACTATGATGCTAATAAAATTTAATTTTTGTTTTAGGTTGTTGTTGCCGTTATAGTTCTACTGCTGACTTCATATTACGTTTGTGTGCAAATGTTTCTCAGTACTCCAACTCAAGCCATACTAAATTTCTGGAAGGCAATTAGTTTCATATGAAATATATCTAAGTACGATTTATAAATAAATAATTTTTAATCTTATACTTTGTTTTTGTCAAATGTATCACAATAATTAATACTTCGATGTAGTTAGTTGTTAATATTCGCGCATCATAGATGCATACTTAAGATATGTATCAATCTAAAATCCGTTAAGTTAAAATTTTAAACAAATCTGGCTTTACAACATTATTTCATTAATACTCAGATAATTGGATCTATTATACCTTACGTAATAATACTTTTGTTGTATTATAGTTTTTCAATTATTATTTGTCACATTGTATAAATTCACTTTGTATTCAATTTAACTACCAATTTATTATTTTTTTCAATTATGGAAAAGTTATTACAATCATATGTTATATATTTCATTGTGAAAGATATAAATGTTTGATGATAGTTTGATTTAAGTCATTATATAGATATAGTTTCCATTTCTAACACTTGTACCACTTGTGCATTAATTTTCTCAAAACATTGTATCCGATTCAGCATATTTTGAGATATTTCATTGATTTACTTGCTGATAATATATTTTGGATCTATAACTATTTTCCAGTTATTGCAATATTGTTAGAGTTTGTTTTAAACTTTAATGTTTAGTTGTAATTTATCTTTTTTTAAGGATGCTCCGTCTAAATAAATGATAAAAATATGTTTATGTTTTCGGAAAGTTCAAATAGAACCATTATATTTTATATTTGTGCGTAATCCATAACTTTATATTTATTTAAGTTTTAATCTAGTTGACTATGATGCTAATAAAATTTAATTTTTGTTTTAGGTTGTTGTTGCCGTTATAGTTCTACTGCTGACTTCATATTACGTTTGTGTGCAAATGTTTCTCAGTACTCCAACTCAAGCCATACTAAATTTCTGGAAGGCAATTAGTTTCATATGAAATATATCTAAGTACGATTTATAAATAAATAATTTTTAATCTTATACTTTGTTTTTGTCAAATGTATCACAATAATTAATACTTCGATGTAGTTAGTTGTTAATATTCGCGCATCATAGATGCATACTCAAGATATGTATCAATCTAAAATCCGTTAAGTTAAAATTTTAAACAAATCTGGCTTTACAACATTATTTCATTAATACTCAGATAATTGGATCTATTATACCTTACGTAATAATACTTTTGTTGTATTATAGTTTTTCAATTATTATTTGTCACATTGTATAAATTCACTTTGTATTCAATTTAACTATCAATTTATTATTTTTTTCAAATATGGAAAAGTTAATACAATCATATGTTTTATATTTCATTGTAAAAGATATAAATGTTTGATGATACTTTGATTTAAGTCATTATATAGATATAGTTTCCATTTCTAACACTTGTACCATTTGGGCATTAATTTTCTCAAAACATTGTATCCGATTCAGCATATTTTGAGATTTTTCATTGATTTACTTGCTGATAATATATTTTGGATCTATACCTATTTTCCAGTTATTGCAATATTGTTAGAGTTTGTTTTAAACTTTAATGTTTAGTTGTAATTTATCTTTTTTTAAGGATGCTACGTCTAAATAAATGATAAAAATATGTTTATGTTTTCGGAAAGTTCAAATGGAACCGTTATATTTTATATTTGTGCGTAGTCCATTACTTTATATTTATTTAAGTTTTAATCTAGTTGACTATGATGCTAATAAAATTTAATATTGGTTTTAGGTTGTTGTTGCCGTTATAGTTCTACTGCTGTCTTCATATTTCGTTTGTGTGCAAATGATTCTCAGTACTCCAACTCAAGCCATACTAAATTTCTGGAAGGCAATTAGTTTTATATGAAGTACATCTAAGTACGATTTATAAATAAATACTTTTTAATATTATACTTTGTTTTTGTCAAATGTATCTCAATAATTAATACTTCGATATAGTTAGTTGTTAATATTCGCGCATCATAGATGCATACTTAAGATATGTATCAATCTAAAATCCATTAAGTTAAAATTTTAAACAAATCTGGCTTTACAACATTATTTCATTAATACTCAGATAATTGGATCTATTATACCTTACGTAATAATACTTTTGTTGTATTATAGTTTTTCAATTATTATTTGTCACATTGTATAAATTCACTTTGTATTTAATTGAACTGTCAATTTATTATTTTTTTCAATTATGGAAAAGTTATTACAATCATATGTTATATATTTCATTGTGAAAGATATAAATGTTTGATGATACTTTGATTTAAGTCATTATATAGATATAGTTTCCATTTCTAACATTTTACCACTTGTGCATTAATTTTCTCAAAACATTGTATCCGATTCAGCATATTTTGAGATTTTTCATTGATTTACTTGCTGATAATATATTTTGGATCTATAACTATTTTCCAGTTATTGCAATATTGTTAGAGTTTTTTTTAAACTTTAATGTTTAGTTGTAATTTATCTTTTTTTAAGGATGCTACGTCTAAATAAATGATAAAAATATGTTTATGTTTTCGGAAAGTTCAAATGGAACCGTTATATTTTATATTTGTGCGTAGTCCATTACTTTATATTTATTTAAGTTTTAATCTAGTTGACTATGATGCTAATAAAATTTAATATTGGTTTTAGGTTGTTGTTGCCGTTATAGTTCTACTGCTGTCTTCATATTTCGTTTGTGTGCAAATGATTCTCAGTACTCCAACTCAAGCCATACTAAATTTCTGGAAGGCAATTAGTTTTATATGAAGTATATCTAAGTACGATTTATAAATAAAATATTTTTTATATCATACTTTGTTTTTGTCAAATGTATCTCAATCATTAATACTTCGATGTAGTAAGTTGTAAATATTCGCGCATCATAGATGCATACTTAAGATATGTATCAATCTAAAATCCGTTAAGTTAAAATTTTAAACAAATCTGGCTTTACAACATTATTTCATTAAAACTCAGATAATTGGATCTATTATACCTTACGTAATAATACTTTTGTTGTATTATAGTTTTTCACTTATTATTTGTCACATTGTATAAATTCACTTTGTATTTAATTGAACTGTCAATTTATTATTTTTTTCAATTATGGAAAAGTTATTACAATCATATGTTATATATTTCATTGTGAAAGATATAAATGTTTGATGATACTTTGATTTAAGTCATTATATAGATATAGTTTCCATTTCTAACATTTTACCACTTGTGCATTAATTTTCTCAAAACATTGTATCCGATTCAGCATATTTTGAGATTTTTCATTGATTTACTTGCTGATAATATATTTTGGATCTATACCTATTTTCCAGTTATTGCAATATTGTTAGAGTTTTTTTTAAACTTTAATGTTTAGTTGTAATTTATCTTTTTTTAAGGATGCTCCGTCTAAATAAATGATAAAAATATTTTTATGTTTTCGGAAAATTCAAATGGAACCGTTTTATTTTATATTTGAGCGTAGTCCATAAATTTATATTTATTTTAGTTTTAATCTAGTTGACTATGATGCTTATAAAATTTAATTTTTGTTTTAGGTTGTTGTTGCCGTTATAGTTCTACTGCTGTCTTCATATTTCGTTTGTGTGCAAATGATTCTCAATACTCCAACTCAAGCCATACTAAATTTCTGGAAGGCAATTAGTTTCATATGAAATATATCTAAGTACGATTTATAAATAAATACTTTTTAATATTATACTTTGTTTTTGTCAAATGTATCTCAATAATTAATACTTCGATGTAGTAAGTTGTAAATATTCGCGCATCATAGATGCATACTTAAGATATGTATCAATCTAAAATCCGTTAAGTTAAAATTTTAAACAAATCTGGCTTTACAACATTATTTCATTAATACTCAGATAATTGGATCTATAATACCTTATGTAATAATACTTTTGTTGTATTATAGTTTTTCAATTATTTTTTGTCACATTGCATAAATTCACTTTGTATTTAATTTAACTATCAATTTATTATTTTTTTCCAATATGGAAAAGTTATTACAATCATATTTTATATGTTTTATTGTTAAAGATATAAATGTTTGATGATACATTGATTTAAGTCATTATATATATATATAGTTTCCTTTTCTAACACTTGTACCACTTTTGCATTAATTTTCTCAAAACATTGTATCCGATTCAGCATATTTTGAGATTTTTCATTGATTTACTTGCTGATAATATATTTTGGATCTATAACTATTTTCCAGTTATTGCAATATTGTTAGAGTTTTTTTTAAACTTTAATGTTTAGTTGTAATTTATCTTTTTTTAAGGATGCTCCGTCTAAATAAATGATAAAAATATTTTTATGTTTTCGGAAAATTCAAATGGAACCGTTTTATTTTATATTTGAGCGTAGTCCATAAATTTATATTTATTTTAGTTTTAATCTAGTTGACTATGATGCTTATAAAATTTAATTTTTGTTTTAGGTTGTTGTTGCCGTTATAGTTCTACTGCTGTCTTCATATTTCGTTTGTGTGCAAATGATTCTCAATACTCCAACTCAAGCCATACTAAATTTCTGGAAGGCAATTAGTTTCATATGAAATATATCTAAGTACGATTTATAAATAAATACTTTTTAATATTATACTTTGTTTTTGTCAAATGTATCTCAATAATTAATACTTCGATGTAGTAAGTTGTAAATATTCGCGCATCATAGATGCATACTTAAGATATGTATCAATCTAAAATCCGTTAAGTTAAAATTTTAAACAAATCTGGCTTTACAACATATATTCATTAAAACTCAGATAATTGGATCTATTATACCTTACGTAATAATACTTTTGTTGTATTATAGTTTTTCAATTATTATTTGTCACATTGTATAAATTCACTTTGTATTCAATTTAACTACCAATTTATTATTTTTTTCAATTATGGAAAAGTTATTACAATCATATGTTATATATTTCATTGTGAAAGATATAAATGTTTGATGATAGTTTGATTTAAGTCATTATATAGATATAGTTTCCATTTCTTACACTTGTACCATTTGGGCATTAATTTTCTCAAAACATTGTATCCGATTCAGCATATTTTGAGATTTTTCATTGATTTACTTGCTGATAATATATTTTGGATCTATACCTATTTTCCAGTTATTGCAATATTGTTAGAGTTTGTTTTAAACTTTAATGTTTAGTTGTAATTTATCTTTTTTTAAGGATGCTCCGTTTAAATAAATGATAAAAATATGTTTATGTTTTCGGAAAGTTCAAATGGAACCGTTATATTTTATATTTGTGCGTAATCCATAACTTTATATTTATTTAAGTTTTAATCTAGTTGACTATGATGCTAATAAAATTTAATTTTTGTTTTAGGTTGTTGTTGCCGTTATAGTTCTACTGCTGACTTCATATTACGTTTGTGTGCAAATGTTTCTCAGTACTCCAACTCAAGCCATACTAAATTTCTGGAAGGCAATTAGTTTTATATGAAGTATATCTAAGTACGATTTATAAATAAATACTTTTTAATATTATACTTTGTTTTTGTCAAATGTATCTCAATAATTAATACTTCGATATAGTTAGTTGTTAATATTCGCGCATCATAGATGCATACTTAAGATATGTATCAATCTAAAATCCATTAAGTTAAAATTTTAAACAAATCTGGCTTTACAACATTATTTCATTAATACTCAGATAATTGGATCTATTATACCTTACGTAATAATACTTTTGTTGTATTATAGTTTTTCAATTATTATTTGTCACATTGTATAAATTCACTTTGTATTTAATTGAACTGTCAATTTATTATTTTTTTCAATTATGGAAAAGTTATTACAATCATATGTTATATATTTCATTGTGAAAGATATAAATGTTTGATGATACTTTGATTTAAGTCATTATATAGATATAGTTTCCATTTCTAACATTTTACCACTTGTGCATTAATTTTCTCAAAACATTGTATCCGATTCAGCATATTTTGAGATTTTTCATTGATTTACTTGCTGATAATATATTTTGGATCTATAACTATTTTCCAGTTATTGCAATATTGTTAGAGTTTTTTTTAAACTTTAATGTTTAGTTGTAATTTATCTTTTTTTAAGGATGCTACGTCTAAATAAATGATAAAAATATGTTTATGTTTTCGGAAAGTTCAAATGGAACCGTTATATTTTATATTTGTGCGTAGTCCATTACTTTATATTTATTTAAGTTTTAATCTAGTTGACTATGATGCTAATAAAATTTAATATTGGTTTTAGGTTGTTGTTGCCGTTATAGTTCTACTGCTGTCTTCATATTTCGTTTGTGTGCAAATGATTCTCAGTACTCCAACTCAAGCCATACTAAATTTCTGGAAGGCAATTAGTTTTATATGAAGTATATCTAAGTACGATTTATAAATAAAATATTTTTTATATCATACTTTGTTTTTGTCAAATGTATCTCAATCATTAATACTTCGATGTAGTAAGTTGTAAATATTCGCGCATCATAGATGCATACTTAAGATATGTATCAATCTAAAATCCGTTAAGTTAAAATTTTAAACAAATCTGGCTTTACAACATTATTTCATTAAAACTCAGATAATTGGATCTATTATACCTTACGTAATAATACTTTTGTTGTATTATAGTTTTTCACTTATTATTTGTCACATTGTATAAATTCACTTTGTATTTAATTGAACTGTCAATTTATTATTTTTTTCAATTATGGAAAAGTTATTACAATCATATGTTATATATTTCATTGTGAAAGATATAAATGTTTGATGATACTTTGATTTAAGTCATTATATAGATATAGTTTCCATTTCTAACATTTTACCACTTGTGCATTAATTTTCTCAAAACATTGTATCCGATTCAGCATATTTTGAGATTTTTCATTGATTTACTTGCTGATAATATATTTTGGATCTATACCTATTTTCCAGTTATTGCAATATTGTTAGAGTTTTTTTTAAACTTTAATGTTTAGTTGTAATTTATCTTTTTTTAAGGATGCTCCGTCTAAATAAATGATAAAAATATTTTTATGTTTTCGGAAAATTCAAATGGAACCGTTTTATTTTATATTTGAGCGTAGTCCATAAATTTATATTTATTTTAGTTTTAATCTAGTTGACTATGATGCTTATAAAATTTAATTTTTGTTTTAGGTTGTTGTTGCCGTTATAGTTCTACTGCTGTCTTCATATTTCGTTTGTGTGCAAATGATTCTCAATACTCCAACTCAAGCCATACTAAATTTCTGGAAGGCAATTAGTTTCATATGAAATATATCTAAGTACGATTTATAAATAAATACTTTTTAATATTATACTTTGTTTTTGTCAAATGTATCTCAATAATTAATACTTCGATGTAGTAAGTTGTAAATATTCGCGCATCATAGATGCATACTTAAGATATGTATCAATCTAAAATTCGTTAAGTTAAAATTTTAAACAAATCTGGCTTTACAACATTATTTCATTAATACTCAGATAATTGGATCTATAATACCTTATGTAATAATACTTTTGTTGTATTATAGTTTTTCAATTATTTTTTGTCACATTGCATAAATTCACTTTGTATTTAATTTAACTATCAATTTATTATTTTTTTCCAATATGGAAAAGTTATTACAATCATATTTTATATGTTTTATGTTAAAGATATAAATGTTTGATGATACATTGATTTAAGTCATTATATATATATATAGTTTCCTTTTTCTAACACTTGTACCACTTGTGCATTAATTTTCTCAAAACATTGTATCCGATTCAGCATATTTTGAGATTTTTCATTGATTTACTTGCTGATAATATATTTTGGATCTATAACTATTTTCCAGTTATTGCAATATTGTTAGAGTTTTTTTTAAACTTTAATGTTTAGTTGTAATTTATCTTTTTTTAAGGATGCTCCGTCTAAATAAATGATAAAAATATTTTTATGTTTTCGGAAAATTCAAATGGAACCGTTTTATTTTATATTTGAGCGTAGTCCATAAATTTATATTTATTTTAGTTTTAATCTAGTTGACTATGATGCTTATAAAATTTAATTTTTGTTTTAGGTTGTTGTTGCCGTTATAGTTCTACTGCTGTCTTCATATTTCGTTTGTGTGCAAATGATTCTCAATACTCCAACTCAAGCCATACTAAATTTCTGGAAGGCAATTAGTTTCATATGAAATATATCTAAGTACGATTTATAAATAAATACTTTTTAATATTATACTTTGTTTTTGTCAAATGTATCTCAATAATTAATACTTCGATGTAGTAAGTTGTAAATATTCGCGCATCATAGATGCATACTTAAGATATGTATCAATCTAAAATCCGTTAAGTTAAAATTTTAAACAAATCTGGCTTTACAACATATATTCATTAAAACTCAGATAATTGGATCTATTATACCTTACGTAATAATACTTTTGTTGTATTATAGTTTTTCAATTATTATTTGTCACATTGTATAAATTCACTTTGTATTCAATTTAACTACCAATTTATTATTTTTTTCAATTATGGAAAAGTTATTACAATCATATGTTATATATTTCATTGTGAAAGATATAAATGTTTGATGATAGTTTGATTTAAGTCATTATATAGATATAGTTTCCATTTCTTACACTTGTACCATTTGGGCATTAATTTTCTCAAAACATTGTATCCGATTCAGCATATTTTGAGATTTTTCATTGATTTACTTGCTGATAATATATTTTGGATCTATACCTATTTTCCAGTTATTGCAATATTGTTAGAGTTTGTTTTAAACTTTAATGTTTAGTTGTAATTTATCTTTTTTTAAGGATGCTCCGTTTAAATAAATGATAAAAATATGTTTATGTTTTCGGAAAGTTCAAATGGAACCGTTATATTTTATATTTGTGCGTAATCCATAACTTTATATTTATTTAAGTTTTAATCTAGTTGACTATGATGCTAATAAAATTTAATTTTTGTTTTAGGTTGTTGTTGCCGTTATAGTTCTACTGCTGACTTCATATTACGTTTGTGTGCAAATGTTTCTCAGTACTCCAACTCAAGCCATACTAAATTTCTGGAAGGCAATTAGTTTCATATGAAATATATCAAAGTACGATTTATAAATAAATAATTTTTAATCTTATACTTTGTTTTTGTCAAATGTATCACAATAATTAATACTTCGATGTAGTTAGTTGTTAATATTCGCGCATCATAGATGCATACTTAAGATATGTATCAATCTAAAATCCGTTAAGTTAAAATTTTAAACAAATCTGGCTTTACAACATTATTTCATTAATACTCAGATATTTGGATCTATTATACCTTACGTAATAATACTTTTGTTGTATTATAGTTTTTCAATTATTATTTGTCACATTGTATAAATTCACTTTGTATTCAATTTAACTACCAATTTATTATTTTATTCAATTATGGAAAAGTTATTACAATCATTTGTTATATATTTCATTGTGAAAGATATAAATGTTTGATGATAGTTTGATTTAAGTCATTATATAGATATAGTTTCCATTTCTAACACTTGTACCATTTGGGCATTAATTTTCTCAAAACATTGTATCCGATTCAGCATATTTTGAGATTTTTCATTGATTTACTGGCTGATAATATATTTTGGATCTATACCTATTTTCCAGTTATTGCAATATTGTTAGAGTTTGTTTTAAACTTTAATGTTTAGTTGTAATTTATCTTTTTTTAAGGATGCTACGTCTAAATAAATGATAAAAATATGTTTATGTTTTCGGAAAGTTCAAATGGAACCGTTATATTTTATATTTGTGCGTAGTCCATTACTTTATATTTATTTAAGTTTTAATCTAGTTGACTATGATGCTAATAAAATTTAATTTTTGTTTTAGGTTGTTGTTGCCGTTATAGTTCTACTGCTGACTTCATATTACGTTTGTGTGCAAATGTTTCTCAGTACTCCAACTCAAGCCATACTAAATTTCTGGAAGGCAATTAGTTTCATATGAAATATATCTAAGTACGATTTATAAATAAATACTTTTTAATATTATACTTTGTTTTTGTCAAATGTATCTCAATAATTAATACTTCGATGTAGTTAGTTGTTAATATTCGCGCATCATAGATGCATACTTAAGATATGTATCAATCTAAAATCCGTTAAGTTAAAATTTTAAACAAATCTGGCTTTACAACATTATTTCATTAATACTCAGATAATTGGATCTATTATACCTTACGTAATAATACTTTTGTTGTATTATAGTTTTTCAATTATTTTTTGTCACATTGCATAAATTCACTTTGTATTTAATTTAACTATCAATTTATTATTTTTTTCAAATATGGAAAAGTTATTACAATCATATTTTATATGTTTTATTGTTAAAGATATAAATGTTTGATGATACATTGATTTAAGTCATTATATATATATATATATATATAGTTTCCTTTTCTAACACTTGTACCATTTGGGCATTAATTTTCTCAAAACATTGTATCCGATTCAGCATATTTTGAGATATTTCATTGATTTACTTGCTGATAATATATTTTGGATCTATAACTATTTTCCAGTTATTGCAATATTGTTAGAGTTTGTTTTAAACTTTAATGTTTAGTTTTAATTTATCTTTTTTAAGGATGCTCCGTCTAAATAAATGATAAAAATATGTTTATGTTTTCGGAAAGTTCAAATAGAACCGTTATATTTTATATTTGTGCGTAATCCATAACTTTATATTTATTTAAGTTTTAATCTAGTTGACTATGATGCTAATAAAATTTAATTTTTGTTTTAGGTTGTTGTTGCCGTTATAGTTCTACTGCTGACTTCATATTACGTTTGTGTGCAAATGTTTCTCAGTACTCCAACTCAAGCCATACTAAATTTCTGGAAGGCAATTAGTTTCATATGAAATATATCTAAGTACGATTTATAAATAAATAATTTTTAATCTTATACTTTGTTTTTGTCAAATGTATCACAATAATTAATACTTCGATGTAGTTAGTTGTTAATATTCGCGCATCATAGATGCATACTTAAGATATGTATCAATCTAAAATCCGTTAAGTTAAAATTTTAAACAAATCTGGCTTTACAACATTATTTCATTAATACTCAGATAATTGGATCTATTATACCTTACGTAATAATACTTTTGTTGTATTATAGTTTTTCAATTATTATTTGTCACATTGTATAAATTCACTTTGTATTCAATTTAACTACCAATTTATTATTTTTTTCAATTATGGAAAAGTTATTACAATCATATGTTATATATTTCATTGTGAAAGATATAAATGTTTGATGATAGTTTGATTTAAGTCATTATATAGATATAGTTTCCATTTCTAACATTTTACCACTTGTGCATTAATTTTCTCAAAACATTGTATCCGATTCAGCATATTTTGAGATTTTTCATTGATTTACTTGCTGATAATATATTTTGGATCTATAACTATATTCCAGTTATTGCAATATTGTTAGAGTTTTTTTTAAACTTTAATGTTTAGTTGTAATTTATCTTTTTTTAAGGATGCTACGTCTAAATAAATGATAAAAATATGTTTATGTTTTCGGAAAGTTCAAATGGAACCGTTATATTTTATATTTGTGCGTAGTCCATTACTTTATATTTATTTAAGTTTTAATCTAGTTGACTATGATGCTAATAAAATTTAATATTGGTTTTAGGTTGTTGTTGCCATTATAGTTCTACTGCTGTCTTCATATTTCGTTTGTGTGCAAATGATTCTCAGTACTCCAACTCAAGCCATACTAAATTTCTGGAAGGCAATTAGTTTTATATGAAGTATATCTAAGTACGATTTATAAATAAATACTTTTTAATATTATACTTTGTTTTTGTCAAATGTATCTCAATAATTAATACTTCGATATAGTTAGTTGTTAATATTCGCGCATCATAGATGCATACTTAAGATATGTATCAATCTAAAATCCGTTAAGTTAAAATTTTAAACAAATCTGGCTTTACAACATTATTTCATTAATACTCAGATAATTGGATCTATTATACCTTACGTAATAATACTTTTGTTGTATTATAGTTTTTCAATTATTATTTGTCACATTGTATAAATTCACTTTGTATTTAATTGAACTGTCAATTTATTATTTTTTTCAATTATGGAAAAGTTATTACAATCATATGTTATATATTTCATTGTGAAAGATATAAATGTTTGATGATAGTTTGATTTAAGTCATTATATAGATATAGTTTCCATTTCTAACACTTGTACCACTTGTGCATTAATTTTCTCAAAACATTGTATCCGATTCAGCATATTTTGAGATTTTTCATTGATTTACTTGCTGATAATATATTTTGGATCTATAACTATTTTCCAGTTATTGCAATATTGTTAGAGTTTTTTTTAAACTTTAATGTTTAGTTGTAATTTATCTTTTTTTAAGGATGCTACGTCTAAATAAATGATAAAAATATGTTTATTTTTTCGGAAAGTTCAAATGGAACCGTTATATTTTATATTTGTGCGTAGTCCATTACTTTATATTTATTTAAGTTTTAATCTAGTTGACTATGATGCTAATAAAATTTAATATTGGTTTTAGGTTGTTGTTGCCGTTATAGTTCTACTGCTGTCTTCATATTTCGTTTGTGTGCAAATGATTCTCAGTACTCCAACTCAAGCCATACTAAATTTCTGGAAGGCAATTAGTTTTATATGAAGTATATCTAAGTACGATTTATAAATAAAATATTTTTTATATCATACTTTGTTTTTGTCAAATGTATCTCAATCATTAATACTTCGATGTAGTAAGTTGTAAATATTCGCGCATCATAGATGCATACTTAAGATATGTATCAATCTAAAATCCGTTAAGTTAAAATTTTAAACAAATCTGGCTTTACAACATTATTTCATTAAAACTCAGATAATTGGATCTATTATACCTTACGTAATAATACTTTTGTTGTATTATAGTTTTTCACTTATTATTTGTCACATTGTATAAATTCACTTTGTATTTAATTGAACTGTCAATTTATTATTTTTTTCAATTATGGAATAGTTATTACTATCATATGTTATATATTTCATTGTGAAAGATATAAATGTTTGATGATAGTTTGATTTAAGTCATTATATAGATATAGTTTCCATTTCTAACACTTGTACCACTTGTGCATTAATTTTCTCAAAACATTGTATCCGATTCAGCATATTTTGAGATTTTTCATTGATTTACTTGCTGATAATATATTTTGGATCTATAACTATTTTCCAGTTATTGCAATATTGTTAGAGTTTTTTTTAAACTTTAATGTTTAGTTGTAATTTATCTTTTTTTAAGGATGCTCCGTCTAAATAAATGATAAAAATATTTTTATGTTTTCGGAAAATTCAAATGGAACCGTTTTATTTTATATTTGAGCGTAGTCCATAAATTTATATTTATTTTAGTTTTAATCTAGTTGACTATGATGCTTATAAAATTTAATTTTTGTTTTAGGTTGTTGTTGCCGTTATAGTTCTACTGCTGTCTTCATATTTCGTTTGTGTGCAAATGATTCTCAATACTCCAACTCAAGCCATACTAAATTTCTGGAAGGCAATTAGTTTCATATGAAATATATCTAAGTACGATTTATAAATAAATACTTTTTAATATTATACTTTGTTTTTGTCAAATGTATCTCAATAATTAATACTTCGATGTAGTAAGTTGTAAATATTCGCGCATCATAGATGCATACTTAAGATATGTATCAATCTAAAATCCGTTAAGTTAAAATTTTAAACAAATCTGGCTTTACAACATATATTCATTAAAACTCAGATAATTGGATCTATTATACCTTACGTAATAATACTTTTGTTGTATTATTGTTTTTCAATTATTATTTGTCACATTGTATAAATTCACTTTGTATTCAATTTAACTACCAATTTATTATTTTTTTCAATTATGGAAAAGTTATTACAATCATATGTTATATATTTCATTGTGAAAGATATAAATGTTTGATGATAGTTTGATTTAAGTCATTATATAGATATAGTTTCCATTTCTTACACTTGTACCATTTGGGCATTAATTTTCTCAAAACATTGTATCCGATTCAGCATATTTTGAGATTTTTCATTGATTTACTTGCTGATAATATATTTTGGATCTATAACTATTTTCCAGTTATTGCAATATTGTTAGAGTTTGTTTTAAACTTTAATGTTTAGTTGTAATTTATCTTTTTTTAAGGATGCTCCGTCTAAATAAATGATAAAAATATGTTTATGTTTTCGGAAAGTTCAAATGGAACCGTTATATTTTATATTTGTGCGTAATCCATAACTTTATATTTATTTAAGTTTTAATCTAGTTGACTATGATGCTAATAAAATTTAATTTTTGTTTTAGGTTGTTGTTGCCGTTATAGTTCTACTGCTGACTTCATATTACGTTTGTGTGCAAATGTTTCTCAGTACTCCAACTCAAGCCATACTAAATTTCTGGAAGGCAATTAGTTTCATATGAAATATATCAAAGTACGATTTATAAATAAATAATTTTTAATCTTATACTTTGTTTTTGTCAAATGTATCACAATAATTAATACTTCGATGTAGTTAGTTGTTAATATTCGCGCATCATAGATGCATACTTAAGATATGTATCAATCTAAAATCCGTTAAGTTAAAATTTTAAACAAATCTGGCTTTACAACATTATTTCATTAATACTCAGATATTTGGATCTATTATACCTTACGTAATAATACTTTTGTTGTATTATAGTTTTTCAATTATTATTTGTCACATTGTATAAATTCACTTTGTATTCAATTTAACTACCAATTTATTATTTTTTTCAATTATGGAAAAGTTATTACAATCATTTGTTATATATTTCATTGTGAAAGATATAAATGTTTGATGATAGTTTGATTTAAGTCATTATATAGATATAGTTTCCATTTCTAACACTTGTACCATTTGGGCATTAATTTTCTCAAAACATTGTATCCGATTCAGCATATTTTGAGATTTTTCATTGATTTACTGGCTGATAATATATTTTGGATCTATACCTATTTTCCAGTTATTGCAATATTGTTAGAGTTTGTTTTAAACTTTAATGTTTAGTTGTAATTTATCTTTTTTTAAGGATGCTACGTCTAAATAAATGATAAAAATATGTTTATGTTTTCGGAAAGTTCAAATGGAACCGTTATATTTTATATTTGTGCGTAGTCCATTACTTTATATTTATTTAAGTTTTAATCTAGTTGACTATGATGCTAATAAAATTTAATTTTTGTTTTAGGTTGTTGTTGCCGTTATAGTTCTACTGCTGACTTCATATTACGTTTGTGTGCAAATGTTTCTCAGTACTCCAACTCAAGCCATACTAAATTTCTGGAAGGCAATTAGTTTCATATGAAATATATCTAAGTACGATTTATAAATAAATACTTTTTAATATTATACTTTGTTTTTGTCAAATGTATCTCAATAATTAATACTTCGATGTAGTTAGTTGTTAATATTCGCGCATCATAGATGCATACTTAAGATATGTATCAATCTAAAATCCGTTAAGTTAAAATTTTAAACAAATCTGGCTTTACAACATTATTTCATTAATACTCAGATAATTGGACCTATTATACCTTACGTAATAATACTTTTGTTGTATTATAGTTTTTCAATTATTATTTGTCACATTGTATAAATTCACTTTGTATTTAATTTAACTACCAATTTATTATTTTTTTCAATTATGGAAAAGTTATTACAATCATTTGTTATATATTTCATTGTGAAAGATATAAATGTTTGATGATAGTTTGATTTAAGTCATTATATAGATATAGTTTCCATTTCTAACACTTGTACCATTTGGGCATTAATTTTCTCAAAACATTGTATCCGATTCAGCATATTTTGAGATTTTTCATTGATTTACTGGCTGATAATATATTTTGGATCTATACCTATTTTCCAGTTATTGCAATATTGTTAGAGTTTGTTTTAAACTTTAATGTTTAGTTGTAATTTATCTTTTTTTAAGGATGCTACGTCTAAATAAATGATAAAAATATGTTTATGTTTTCGGAAAGTTCAAATGGAACCGTTATATTTTATATTTGTGCGTAGTCCATTACTTTATATTTATTTAAGTTTTAATCTAGTTGACTATGATGCTAATAAAATTTAATTTTTGTTTTAGGTTGTTGTTGCCGTTATAGTTCTACTGCTGACTTCATATTACGTTTGTGTGCAAATGTTTCTCAGTACTCCAACTCAAGCCATACTAAATTTCTGGAAGGCAATTAGTTTCATATGAAATATATCTAAGTACGATTTATAAATAAATACTTTTTAATATTATACTTTGTTTTTGTCAAATGTATCTCAATAATTAATACTTCGATGTAGTTAGTTGTTAATATTCGCGCATCATAGATGCATACTTAAGATATGTATCAATCTAAAATCCGTTAAGTTAAAATTTTAAACAAATCTGGCTTTACAACATTATTTCATTAATACTCAGATAATTGGATCTATTATACCTTACGTAATAATACTTTTGTTGTATTATAGTTTTTCAATTATTATTTGTCACATTGTATAAATTCACTTTGTATTTAATTGAACTGTCAATTTATTATTTTTTTCAATTATGGAAAAGTTATTACAATCATATGTTATATATTTCATTGTGAAAGATATAAATGTTTGATGATAGTTTGATTTAAGTCATTATATAGATATAGTTTCCATTTCTAACACTTGTACCATTTGGGCATTAATTTTCTCAAAACATTGTATCCGATTCAGCATATTTTGAGATTTTTCATTGATTTACTGGCTGATAATATATTTTGGATCTATACCTATTTTCCAGTTATTGCAATATTGTTAGAGTTTGTTTTAAACTTTAATGTTTAGTTGTAATTTATCTTTTTTTAAGGATGCTACGTCTAAATAAATGATAAAAATATGTTTATGTTTTCGGAAAGTTCAAATGGAACCGTTATATTTTATATTTGTGCGTAGTCTATTACTTTATATTTATTTAAGTTTTAATCTAGTTGACTATGATGCTAATAAAATTTAATTTTTGTTTTAGGTTGTTGTTGCCGTTATAGTTCTACTGCTGACTTCATATTACGTTTGTGTGCAAATGTTTCTCAGTACTCCAACTCAAGCCATACTAAATTTCTGGAAGGCAATTAGTTTCATATGAAATATATCTAAGTACGATTTATAAATAAATACTTTTTAATATTATACTTTGTTTTTGTCAAATGTATCTCAATAATTAATACTTCGATGTAGTTAGTTGTTAATATTCGCGCATCATAGATGCATACTTAAGATATGTATCAATCTAAAATCCGTTAAGTTAAAATTTTAAACAAATCTGGCTTTACAACATTATTTCATTAATACTCAGATAATTGGATCTATTATACCTTACGTAATAATACTTTTGTTGTATTATAGTTTTTCAATTATTATTTGTCACATTGTATAAATTCACTTTGTATTTAATTGAACTGTCAATTTATTATTTTTTTCAATTATGGAAAAGTTATTACAATCATATGTTATATATTTCATTGTGAAAGATATAAATGTTTGATGATAGTTTGATTTAAGTCATTATATAGATATAGTTTCCATTTCTTACACTTGTACCATTTGGGCATTAATTTTCTCAAAACATTGTATCCGATTCAGCATATTTTGAGATTTTTCATTGATTTACTTGCTGATAATATATTTTGGATCTATAACTATTTTCCAGTTATTGCAATATTGTTAGAGTTTGTTTTAAACTTTAATGTTTAGTTGTAATTTATCTTTTTTTAAGGATGCTCCGTCTAAATAAATGATAAAAATATGTTTATGTTTTCGGAAAGTTCAAATGGAACCGTTATATTTTATATTTGTGCGTAATCCATAACTTTATATTTATTTAAGTTTTAATCTAGTTGACTATGATGCTAATAAAATTTAATTTTTGTTTTAGGTTGTTGTTGCCGTTATAGTTCTACTGCTGACTTCATATTACGTTTGTGTGCAAATGTTTCTCAGTACTCCAACTCAAGCCATACTAAATTTCTGGAAGGCAATTAGTTTCATATGAAATATATCTAAGTACGATTTATAAATAAATACTTTTTAATATTATACTTTGTTTTTGTCAAATGTATCTCAATAATTAATACTTCGATGTAGTAAGTTGTAAATATTCGCGCATCATAGATGCATACTTAAGATATGTATCAATCTAAAATCCGTTAAGTTAAAATTTTAAACAAATCTGGCTTTACAACATATATTCATTAAAACTCAGATAATTGGATCTATTATACCTTACGTAATAATACTTTTGTTGTATTATTGTTTTTCAATTATTATTTGTCACATTGTATAAATTCACTTTGTATTCAATTTAACTACCAATTTATTATTTTTTTCAATTATAAAAAAGTTATTACAATCATATGTTATATATTACATTGTGAAAGATATAAATGTTTGATGATAGTTTGATTTAAGTCATTATATAGATATAGTTTCCATTTCTTACACTTGTACCATTTGGGCATTAATTTTCTCAAAACATTGTATCCGATTCAGCATATTTTAAGATTTTTCATTGATTTACTTGCTGATAATATATTTTGGATCTATAACTATTTTCCAGTTATTGCAATATTGTTAGAGTTTGTTTTAAACTTTAATGTTTAGTTGTAATTTATCTTTTTTTAAGGATGCTCCGTCTAAATAAATGATAAAAATATGTTTATGTTTTCGGAAAGTTCAAATGGAACCGTTATATTTTATATTTGTGCGTAATCCATAACTTTATATTTATTTAAGTTTTAATCTAGTTGACTATGATGCTAATAAAATTTAATTTTTGTTTTAGGTTGTTGTTGCCGTTATAGTTCTACTGCTGACTTCATATTACGTTTGTGTGCAAATGTTTCTCAGTACTCCAACTCAAGCCATACTAAATTTCTGGAAGGCAATTAGTTTCATATGAAATATATCAAAGTACGATTTATAAATAAATACTTTTTAATATTATACTTTGTTTTTGTCAAATGTATCTCAATAATTAATACTTCGATGTAGTAAGTTGTAAATATTCGCGCATCATAGATGCATACTTAAGATATGTATCAATCTAAAATCCGTTAAGTTAAAATTTTAAACAAATCTGGCTTTACAACATATATTCATTAAAACTCAGATAATTGGATCTATTATACCTTACGTAATAATACTTTTGTTGTATTATTGTTTTTCAATTATTATTTGTCACATTGTATAAATTCACTTTGTATTCAATTTAACTACCAATTTATTATTTTTTTCAATTATAAAAAAGTTATTACAATCATATGTTATATATTACATTGTGAAAGATATAAATGTTTGATGATAGTTTGATTTAAGTCATTATATAGATATAGTTTCCATTTCTTACACTTGTACCATTTGGGCATTAATTTTCTCAAAACATTGTATCCGATTCAGCATATTTTAAGATTTTTCATTGATTTACTTGCTGATAATATATTTTGGATCTATAACTATTTTCCAGTTATTGCAATATTGTTAGAGTTTGTTTTAAACTTTAATGTTTAGTTGTAATTTATCTTTTTTTAAGGATGCTCCGTCTAAATAAATGATAAAAATATGTTTATGTTTTCGGAAAGTTCAAATGGAACCGTTATATTTTATATTTGTGCGTAATCCATAACTTTATATTTATTTAAGTTTTAATCTAGTTGACTATGATGCTAATAAAATTTAATTTTTGTTTTAGGTTGTTGTTGCCGTTATAGTTCTACTGCTGACTTCATATTACGTTTGTGTGCAAATGTTTCTCAGTACTCCAACTCAAGCCATACTAAATTTCTGGAAGGCAATTAGTTTCATATGAAATATATCAAAGTACGATTTATAAATAAATAATTTTTAATCTTATACTTTGTTTTTGTCAAATGTATCATAATAATTAATACTTCGATGTAGTTAGTTGTTAATATTCGCGCATCATAGATGCATACTTAAGATATGTATCAATCTAAAATCCGTTAAGTTAAAATTTTAAACAAATCTGGCTTTACAACATTATTTCATTAATACTCAGATAATTGGATCTATTATACCTTACGTAATAATACTTTTGTTGTATTATAGTTTTTCAATTATTATTTGTCACATTGTATAAATTCACTTTGTATTCAATTTAACTACCAATTTATTATTTTTTTCAATTATGGAAAAGTTATTACAATCATTTGTTATATATTTCATTGTGAAAGATATAAATGTTTGATGATAGTTTGATTTAAGTCATTATATAGATATAGTTTCCATTTCTAACACTTGTACCATTTGGGCATTAATTTTCTCAAAACATTGTATCCGATTCAGCATATTTTGAGATTTTTCATTGATTTACTGGCTGATAATATATTTTGGATCTATACCTATTTTCCAGTTATTGCAATATTGTTAGAGTTTGTTTTAAACTTTAATATTTAGTTGTAATTTATCTTTTTTTAAGGATGCTACGTCTAAATAAATGATAAAAATATGTTTATGTTTTCGGAAAGTTCAAATGGAACCGTTATATTTTATATTTGTGCGTAGTCCATTACTTTATATTTATTTAAGTTTTAATCTAGTTGACTATGATGCTAATAAAATTTAATTTTTGTTTTAGGTTGTTGTTGCCGTTATAGTTCTACTGCTGACTTCATATTACGTTTGTGTGCAAATGTTTCTCAGTACTCTAACTCAAGCCATACTAAATTTCTGGAAGGCAATTAGTTTCATATGAAATATATCTAAGTACGATTTATAAATAAATACTTTTTAATATTATACTTTGTTTTTGTCAAATGTATCTCAATAATTAATACTTCGATGTAGTAAGTTGTAAATATTCGCGCATCATAGATGCATACTTAAGATATGTATCAATCTAAAATCCGTTAAGTTAAAATTTTAAACAAATCTGGCTTTACAACATATATTCATTAAAACTCAGATAATTGGATCTATTATACCTTACGTAATAATACTTTTGTTGTATTATTGTTTTTCAATTATTATTTGTCACATTGTATAAATTCACTTTGTATTCAATTTAACTACCAATTTATTATTTTTTTCAATTATAAAAAAGTTATTACAATCATATGTTATATATTACATTGTGAAAGATATAAATGTTTGATGATAGTTTGATTTAAGTCATTATATAGATATAGTTTCCATTTCTTACACTTGTACCATTTGGGCATTAATTTTCTCAAAACATTGTATCCGATTCAGCATATTTTGAGATTTTTCATTGATTTACTTGCTGATAATATATTTTGGATCTATAACTATTTTCCAGTTATTGCAATATTGTTAGAGTTTGTTTTAAACTTTAATGTTTAGTTGTAATTTATCTTTTTTTAAGGATGCTCCGTCTAAATAAATGATAAAAATATGTTTATGTTTTCGGAAAGTTCAAATGGAACCGTTATATTTTATATTTGTGCGTAGTCCATTACTTTATATTTATTTAAGTTTTAATCTGGTTGACTATGATGCTAATAAAATTTAATTTTTGTTTTAGGTTGTTGTTGCCGTTATAGTTCTACTGCTGACTTCATATTACGTTTGTGTGCAAATGTTTCTCAGTACTCCAAATCAAGCCATACTAAATTTCTGGAAGGCAATTAGTTTCATATGAAATATATCAAAGTACGATTTATAAATAAATAATTTTTAATCTTATACTTTGTTTTTGTCAAATGTATCACAATAATTAATACTTCGATGTAGTTAGTTGTTAATATTCGCGCATCATAGATGCATACTTAAGATATGTATCAATCTAAAATCCGTTAAGTTAAAATTTTAAACAAATCTGGCTTTACAACATTATTTCATTAATACTCAGATAATTGGATCTATTATACCTTACGTAATAATACTTTTGTTGTATTATAGTTTTTCAATTATTATTTGTCACATTGTATAAATTCACTTTGTATTCAATTTAACTACCAATTTATTATTTTTTTCAATTATGGAAAAGTTATTACAATCATATGTTATATATTTCATTGTGAAAGATATAAATAATTGATGATAGTTTGATTTAAGTCATTATATAGATATAGTTTCCATTTCTTACACTTGTACCATTTGGGCATTAATTTTCTCAAAACATTGTATCCGATTCAGCATATTTTGAGATTTTTCATTGATTTACTTGCTGATAATATATTTTGGATCTATACCTATTTTCCAGTTATTGCAATATTGTTAGAGTTTGTTTTAAACTTTAATGTTTAGTTGTAATTTATCTTTTTTTAAGGATGCTCCGTCTAAATAAATGATAAAAATATGTTTATGTTTTCGGAAAGTTCAAATGGAACCGTTATATTTTATATTTGTGCGTAATCCATAACTTTATATTTATTTAAGTTTTAATCTAGTTGACTATGATGCTAATAAAATTTAATTTTTGTTTTAGGTTGTTGTTGCCGTTATAGTTCTACTGCTGACTTCATATTACGTTTGTGTGCAAATGTTTCTCAGTACTCCAACTCAAGCCATACTAAATTTCTGGAAGGCAATTAGTTTCATATGAAATATATCTAAGTACGATTTATAAATAAATACTTTTTAATATTATACTTTGTTTTTGTCAAATGTATCTCAATAATTAATACTTCGATGTAGTAAGTTGTAAATATTCGCGCATCATAGATGCATACTTAAGATATGTATCAATCTAAAATCCGTTAAGTTAAAATTTTAAACAAATCTGGCTTTACAACATATATTCATTAAAACTCAGATAATTGGATCTATTATACCTTACGTAATAATACTTTTGTTGTATTATTGTTTTTCAATTATTATTTGTCACATTGTATAAATTCACTTTGTATTCAATTTAACTACCAATTTATTATTTTTTTCAATTATGGAAAAGTTATTACAATCATATGTTATATATTTCATTGTGAAAGATATAAATGTTTGATGATAGTTTGATTTAAGTCATTATATAGATATAGTTTCCATTTCTTACACTTGTACCATTTGGGCATTAATTTTCTCAAAACATTGTATCCGATTCAGCATATTTTGAGATTTTTCATTGATTTACTTGCTGATAATATATTTTGGATCTATAACTATTTTCCAGTTATTGCAATATTGTTAGAGTTTGTTTTAAACTTTAATGTTTAGTTGTAATTTATCTTTTTTTAAGGATGCTCCGTCTAAATAAATGATAAAAATATGTTTATGTTTTCGGAAAGTTCAAATGGAACCGTTATATTTTATATTTGTGCGTAATCCATAACTTTATATTTATTTAAGTTTTAATCTAGTTGACTATGATGCTAATAAAATTTAATTTTTGTTTTAGGTTGTTGTTGCCGTTATAGTTCTACTGCTGACTTCATATTACGTTTGTGTGCAAATGTTTCTCAGTACTCCAAATCAAGCCATACTAAATTTCTGGAAGGCAATTAGTTTCATATGAAATATATCAAAGTACGATTTATAAATAAATAATTTTTAATCTTATACTTTGTTTTTGTCAAATGTATCACAATAATTAATACTTCGATGTAGTTAGTTGTTAATATTCGCGCATCATAGATGCATACTTAAGATATGTATCAATCTAAAATCCGTTAAGTTAAAATTTTAAACAAATCTGGCTTTACAACATTATTTCATTAATACTCAGATAATTGGATCTATTATACCTTACGTAATAATACTTTTGTTGTATTATTGTTTTTCAATTATTATTTGTCACATTGTATAAATTCACTATGTATTCAATTTAACTACCAATTTATTATTTTTTTCAATTATGGAAAAGTTATTACAATCATATGTTATATATTACATTGTGAAAGATATAAATGTTTGATGATAGTTTGATTTAAGTCATTATATAGATATAGTTTCCATTTCTTACACTTGTACCATTTGGGCATTAATTTTCTCAAAACATTGTATCCGATTCAGCATATTTTGAGATTTTTCATTGATTTACTTGCTGATAATATATTTTGGATCTATAACTATTTTCCAGTTATTGCAATATTGTTAGAGTTTGTTTTAAACTTTAATGTTTAGTTGTAATTTATCTTTTTTTAAGGATGCTCCGTCTAAATAAATGATAAAAATATGTTTATGTTTTCGGAAAGTTCAAATGGAACCGTTATATTTTATATTTGTGCGTAGTCCATTACTTTATATTTATTTAAGTTTTAATCTAGTTGACTATGATGCTAATAAAATTTAATTTTTGTTTTAGGTTGTTGTTGCCGTTATAGTTCTACTGCTGACTTCATATTACGTTTGTGTGCAAATGTTTCTCAGTACTCCAACTCAAGCCATACTAAATTTCTGGAAGGCAATTAGTTTCATATGAAATATATCAAAGTACGATTTATAAATAAATACTTTTTAATATTATACTTTGTTTTTGTCAAATGTATCTCAATAATTAATACTTCGATGTAGTTAGTTGTTAATATTCGCGCATCATAGATGCATACTTAAGATATGTATCAATCTAAAATCCGTTAAGTTAAAATTTTAAACAAATCTGGCTTTACAACATTATTTCATTAATACTCAGATAATTGGATCTATTATACCTTACGTAATAATACTTTTGTTGTATTATAGTTTTTCAATTATTATTTGTCACATTGTATAAATTCACTTTGTATTTAATTGAACTGTCAATTTATTATTTTTTTCAATTATGGAAAAGTTATTACAATCATATGTTATATATTTCATTGTGAAAGATATAAATGTTTGATGATAGTTTGATTTAAGTCATTATATAGATATAGTTTCCATTTCTTACACTTGTACCATTTGGGCATTAATTTTCTCAAAACATTGTATCCGATTCAGCATATTTTGAGATTTTTCATTGATTTACTTGCTGATAATATATTTTGGATCTATAACTATTTTCCAGTTATTGCAATATTGTTAGAGTTTGTTTTAAACTTTAATGTTTAGTTGTAATTTATCTTTTTTTAAGGATGCTCCGTCTAAATAAATGATAAAAATATGTTTATGTTTTCGGAAAGTTCAAATGGAACCGTTATATTTTATATTTGTGCGTAATCCATAACTTTATATTTATTTAAGTTTTAATCTAGTTGACTATGATGCTAATAAAATTTAATTTTTGTTTTAGGTTGTTGTTGCCGTTATAGTTCTACTGCTGACTTCATATTACGTTTGTGTGCAAATGTTTCTCAGTACTCCAACTCAAGCCATACTAAATTTCTGGAAGGCAATTAGTTTCATATGAAATATATCTAAGTACGATTTATAAATAAATAATTTTTAATATTATACTTTGTTTTTGTCAAATGTATCTCAATAATTAATACTTCGATGTAGTAAGTTGTAAATATTCGCGCATCATAGATGCATACTTAAGATATGTATCAATCTAAAATCCGTTAAGTTAAAATTTTAAACAAATCTGGCTTTACAACATATATTCATTAAAACTCAGATAATTGGATCTATTATACCTTACGTAATAATACTTTTGTTGTATTATTGTTTTTCAATTATTATTTGTCACATTGTATAAATTCACTTTGTATTCAATTTAACTACCAATTTATTATTTTTTTCAATTATGGAAAAGTTATTACAATCATATGTTATATATTACATTGTGAAAGATATAAATGTTTGATGATAGTTTGATTTAAGTCATTATATAGATATAGTTTCCATTTCTTACACTTGTACCATTTGGGCATTAATTTTCTCAAAACATTGTATCCGATTCAGCATATTTTGAGATTTTTCATTGATTTACTTGCTGATAATATATTTTGGATCTATAACTATTTTCCAGTTATTGCAATATTGTTAGAGTTTTTTTTAAACTTTAATGTTTAGTTGTAATTTATCTTTTTTTAAGGATGCTCCGTCTAAATAAATGATAAAAATATTTTTATGTTTTCGGAAAATTCAAATGGAACCGTTTTATTTTATATTTGAGCGTAGTCCATAAATTTATATTTATTTTAGTTTTAATCTAGTTGACTATGATGCTTATAAAATTTAATTTTTGTTTTAGGTTGTTGTTGCCGTTATAGTTCTACTGCTGTCTTCATATTTCGTTTGTGTGCAAATGATTCTCAATACTCCAACTCAAGCCATACTAAATTTCTGGAAGGCAATTAGTTTCATATGAAATATATCTAAGTACGATTTATAAATAAATACTTTTTAATATTATACTTTGTTTTTGTCAAATGTATCTCAATAATTAATACTTCGATGTAGTAAGTTGTAAATATTCGCGCATCATAGATGCATACTTAAGATATGTATCAATTTAAAATCCGTTAAGTTAAAATTTTAAACAAATCTGGCTTTACAACATATATTCATTAAAACTCAGATAATTGGATCTATTATACCTTACGTAATAATACTTTTGTTGTATTATAGTTTTTCAATTATTATTTGTCACATTGTATAAATTCACTTTGTATTCAATTTAACTACCAATTTATTATTTTTTTCAATTATGGAAAAGTTATTACAATCATATGTTATATATTTCATTGTGAAAGATATAAATGTTTGATGATAGTTTGATTTAAGTCATTATATAGATATAGTTTCCATTTCTTACACTTGTACCATTTGGGCATTAATTTTCTCAAAACATTGTATCCGATTCAGCATATTTTGAGATTTTTCATTGATTTACTTGCTGATAATATATTTTGGATCTATACCTATTTTCCAGTTATTGCAATATTGTTAGAGTTTGTTTTAAACTTTAATGTTTAGTTGTAATTTATCTTTTTTTAAGGATGCTCCGTTTAAATAAATGATAAAAATATGTTTATGTTTTCGGAAAGTTCAAATGGAACCGTTATATTTTATATTTGTGCGTAATCCATAACTTTATATTTATTTAAGTTTTAATCTAGTTGACTATGATGCTAATAAAATTTAATTTTTGTTTTAGGTTGTTGTTGCCGTTATAGTTCTACTGCTGACTTCATATTACGTTTGTGTGCAAATGTTTCTCAGTACTCCAACTCAAGCCATACTAAATTTCTGGAAGGCAATTAGTTTCATATGAAATATATCTAAGTACGATTTATAAATAAATAATTTTTAATCTTATACTTTGTTTTTGTCAAATGTATCACAATAATTAATACTTCGATGTGTAGTTAGTTGTTAATATTCGCGCATCATAGATGCATACTTAAGATATGTATCAATCTAAAATCCGTTAAGTTAAAATTTTAAACAAATCTGGCTTTACAACATTATTTCATTAATACTCAGATAATTGGATCTATTATACCTTACGTAATAATACTTTTGTTGTATTATAGTTTTTCAATTATTTTTTGTCACATTGCATAAATTCACTTTGTATTTAATTTAACTATCAATTTATTATTTTTTTCAAATATGGAAAAGTTATTACAATCATATGTTATATATTTCATTGTGAAAGATATAAATGTTTGATGATAGTTTGATTTAAGTCATTATATAGATATAGTTTCCATTTCTAACACTTGTACCACTTGTGCATTAATTTTCTCAAAACATTGTATCCGATTCAGCATATTTTGAGATTTTTCATTGATTTACTTGCTGATAATATATTTTGGATCTATAACTATTTTCCAGTTATTGCAATATTGTTAGAGTTTTTTTTAAACTTTAATGTTTAGTTGTAATTTATCTTTTTTTAAGCATGCTACGTCTAAATAAATGATAAAAATATGTTTATTTTTTCGGAAAGTTCAAATGGAACCGTTATATTTTATATTTGTGCGTAGTCCATTACTTTATATTTATTTAAGTTTTAATCTAGTTGACTATGATGCTAATAAAATTTAATATTGGTTTTAGGTTGTTGTTGCCGTTATAGTTCTACTGCTGTCTTCATATTTCGTTTGTGTGCAAATGATTCTCAGTACTCCAACTCAAGCCATACTAAATTTCTGGAAGGCAATTAGTTTTATATGAAGTATATCTAAGTACGATTTATAAATAAAATATTTTTTATATCATACTTTGTTTTTGTCAAATGTATCTCAATCATTAATACTTCGATGTAGTAAGTTGTAAATATTCGCGCATCATAGATGCATACTTAAGATATGTATCAATCTAAAATCCGTTAAGTTAAAATTTTAAACAAATCTGGCTTTACAACATTATTTCATTAAAACTCAGATAATTGGATCTATTATACCTTACGTAATAATACTTTTGTTGTATTATAGTTTTTCACTTATTATTTGTCACATTGTATAAATTCACTTTGTATTTAATTGAACTGTCAATTTATTATTTTTTTCAATTATGGAATAGTTATTACTATCATATGTTATATATTTCATTGTGAAAGATATAAATGTTTGATGATAGTTTGATTTAAGTCATTATATAGATATAGTTTCCATTTCTAACACTTGTACCACTTGTGCATTAATTTTCTCAAAACATTGTATCCGATTCAGCATATTTTGAGATTTTTCATTGATTTACTTGCTGATAATATATTTTGGATCTATAACTATTTTCCAGTTATTGCAATATTGTTAGAGTTTTTTTTAAACTTTAATGTTTAGTTGTAATTTATCTTTTTTTAAGGATGCTCCGTCTAAATAAATGATAAAAATATTTTTATGTTTTCGGAAAATTCAAATGGAACCGTTTTATTTTATATTTGAGCGTAGTCCATAAATTTATATTTATTTTAGTTTTAATCTAGTTGACTATGATGCTTATAAAATTTAATTTTTGTTTTAGGTTGTTGTTGCCGTTATAGTTCTACTGCTGTCTTCATATTTCGTTTGTGTGCAAATGATTCTCAATACTCCAACTCAAGCCATACTAAATTTCTGGAAGGCAATTAGTTTCATATGAAATATATCTAAGTACGATTTATAAATAAATACTTTTTAATATTATACTTTGTTTTTGTCAAATGTATCTCAATAATTAATACTTCGATGTAGTAAGTTGTAAATATTCGCGCATCATAGATGCATACTTAAGATATGTATCAATCTAAAATCCGTTAAGTTAAAATTTTAAACAAATCTGGCTTTACAACATATATTCATTAAAACTCAGATAATTGGATCTATTATACCTTACGTAATAATACTTTTGTTGTATTATTGTTTTTCAATTATTATTTGTCACATTGTATAAATTCACTTTGTATTCAATTTAACTACCAATTTATTATTTTTTTCAATTATGGAAAAGTTATTACAATCATATGTTATATATTTCATTGTGAAAGATATAAATGTTTGATGATAGTTTGATTTAAGTCATTATATAGATATAGTTTCCATTTCTTACACTTGTACCATTTGGGCATTAATTTTCTCAAAACATTGTATCCGATTCAGCATATTTTGAGATTTTTCATTGATTTACTTGCTGATAATATATTTTGGATCTATAACTATTTTCCAGTTATTGCAATATTGTTAGAGTTTGTTTTAAACTTTAATGTTTAGTTGTAATTTATCTTTTTTTAAGGATGCTCCGTCTAAATAAATGATAAAAATATGTTTATGTTTTCGGAAAGTTCAAATGGAACCGTTATATTTTATATTTGTGCGTAATCCATAACTTTATATTTATTTAAGTTTTAATCTAGTTGACTATGATGCTAATAAAATTTAATTTTTGTTTTAGGTTGTTGTTGCCGTTATAGTTCTACTGCTGACTTCATATTACGTTTGTGTGCAAATGTTTCTCAGTACTCCAACTCAAGCCATACTAAATTTCTGGAAGGCAATTAGTTTCATATGAAATATATCTAAGTACGATTTATAAATAAATAATTTTTAATCTTATACTTTGTTTTTGTCAAATGTATCACAATAATTAATACTTCGATGTAGTTAGTTGTTAATATTCGCGCATCATAGATGCATACTTAAGATATGTATCAATCTAAAATCCGTTAAGTTAAAATTTTAAACAAATCTGGCTTTACAACATTATTTCATTAATACTCAGATAATTGGATCTATTATACCTTACGTAATAATACTTTTGTTGTATTATAGTTTTTCAATTATTATTTGTCACATTGTATAAATTCACTTTGTATTCAATTTAACTACCAATTTATTATTTTTTTCAATTATGGAAAAGTTATTACAATCATATGTTATATATTTCATTGTGAAAGATATAAAAGTTTGATGATAGTTTGATTTAAGTCATTATATAGATATAGTTTCCATTTCTAACACTTGTACCACTTGTGCATTAATTTTCTCAAAACATTGTATCCGATTCAGCATATTTTGAGATTTTTCATTGATTTACTTGCTGATAATATATTTTGGATCTATAACTATTTTCCAGTTATTGCAATATTGTTAGAGTTTGTTTTAAACTTTAATGTTTAGTTGTAATTTATCTTTTTTTAAGGATGCTACGTCTAAATAAATGATAAAAATATGTTTATGTTTTCGGAAAGTTCAAATGGAACCGTTATATTTTATATTTGTGCGTAGTCCATTACTTTATATTTATTTAAGTTTTAATCTAGTTGACTATGATGCTAATAAAATTTAATTTTTGTTTTAGGTTGTTGTTGCCGTTATAGTTCTACTGCTGACTTCATATTACGTTTGTGTGCAAATGTTTCTCAGTACTCCAACTCAAGCCATACTAAATTTCTGGAAGGCAATTAGTTTCATATGAAATATATCAAAGTACGATTTATAAATAAATAATTTTTAATATTATACTTTGTTTTTGTCAAATGTATCACAATAATTAATACTTCGATGTAGTTAGTTGTTAATATTCGCGCATCATAGATGCATACTTAAGATATGTATCAATCTAAAATCCGTTAAGTTAAAATTTTAAACAAATCTGGCTTTACAACATTATTTCATTAATACTCAGATAATTGGATCTATTATACCTTACGTAATAATACTTTTGTTGTATTATAGTTTTTCAATTATTTTTTGTCACATTGCATAAATTCACTTTGTATTTAATTTAACTATCAATTTATTATTTTTTTCAAATATGGAAAAGTTATTACAATCATATGTTATATATTTCATTGTGAAAGATATAAATGTTTGATGATAGTTTGATTTAAGTCATTATATAGATATAGTTTCCATTTCTAACACTTGTACCACTTGTGCATTAATTTTCTCAAAACATTGTATCCGATTCAGCATATTTTGAGATTTTTCATTGATTTACTTGCTGATAATATATTTTGGATCTATAACTATTTTCCAGTTATTGCAATATTGTTAGAGTTTTTTTTAAACTTTAATGTTTAGTTGTAATTTATCTTTTTTTAAGCATGCTACGTCTAAATAAATGATAAAAATATGTTTATTTTTTCGGAAAGTTCAAATGGAACCGTTATATTTTATATTTGTGCGTAGTCCATTACTTTATATTTATTTAAGTTTTAATCTAGTTGACTATGATGCTAATAAAATTTAATATTGGTTTTAGGTTGTTGTTGCCGTTATAGTTCTACTGCTGTCTTCATATTTCGTTTGTGTGCAAATGATTCTCAGTACTCCAACTCAAGCCATACTAAATTTCTGGAAGGCAATTAGTTTTATATGAAGTATATCTAAGTACGATTTATAAATAAAATATTTTTTATATCATACTTTGTTTTTGTCAAATGTATCTCAATCATTAATACTTCGATGTAGTAAGTTGTAAATATTCGCGCATCATAGATGCATACTTAAGATATGTATCAATCTAAAATCCGTTAAGTTAAAATTTTAAACAAATCTGGCTTTACAACATTATTTCATTAAAACTCAGATAATTGGATCTATTATACCTTACGTAATAATACTTTTGTTGTATTATAGTTTTTCACTTATTATTTGTCACATTGTATAAATTCACTTTGTATTTAATTGAACTGTCAATTTATTATTTTTTTCAATTATGGAATAGTTATTACTATCATATGTTATATATTTCATTGTGAAAGATATAAATGTTTGATGATAGTTTGATTTAAGTCATTATATAGATATAGTTTCCATTTCTAACACTTGTACCACTTGTGCATTAATTTTCTCAAAACATTGTATCCGATTCAGCATATTTTGAGATTTTTCATTGATTTACTTGCTGATAATATATTTTGGATCTATAACTATTTTCCAGTTATTGCAATATTGTTAGAGTTTTTTTTAAACTTTAATGTTTAGTTGTAATTTATCTTTTTTTAAGGATGCTCCGTCTAAATAAATGATAAAAATATTTTTATGTTTTCGGAAAATTCAAATGGAACCGTTTTATTTTATATTTGAGCGTAGTCCATAAATTTATATTTATTTTAGTTTTAATCTAGTTGACTATGATGCTTATAAAATTTAATTTTTGTTTTAGGTTGTTGTTGCCGTTATAGTTCAACTGCTGTCTTCATATTTCGTTTGTGTGCAAATGATTCTCAATACTCCAACTCAAGCCATACTAAATTTCTGGAAGGCAATTAGTTTCATATGAAATATATCTAAGTACGATTTATAAATAAATACTTTTTAATATTATACTTTGTTTTTGTCAAATGTATCTCAATAATTAATACTTCGATGTAGTAAGTTGTAAATATTCGCGCATCATAGATGCATACTTAAGATATGTATCAATCTAAAATCCGTTAAGTTAAAATTTTAAACAAATCTGGCTTTACAACATATATTCATTAAAACTCAGATAATTGGATCTATTATACCTTACGTAATAATACTTTTGTTGTATTATTGTTTTTCAATTATTATTTGTCACATTGTATAAATTCACTTTGTATTCAATTTAACTACCAATTTATTATTTTTTTCAATTATGGAAAAGTTATTACAATCATATGTTATATATTTCATTGTGAAAGATATAAATGTTTGATGATAGTTTGATTTAAGTCATTATATAGATATAGTTTCCATTTCTTACACTTGTACCATTTGGGCATTAATTTTCTCAAAACATTGTATCCGATTCAGCATATTTTGAGATTTTTCATTGATTTACTTGCTGATAATATATTTTGGATCTATAACTATTTTCCAGTTATTGCAATATTGTTAGAGTTTGTTTTAAACTTTAATGTTTAGTTGTAATTTATCTTTTTTTAAGGATGCTCCGTCTAAATAAATGATAAAAATATGTTTATGTTTTCGGAAAGTTCAAATGGAACCGTTATATTTTATATTTGTGCGTAATCCATAACTTTATATTTATTTAAGTTTTAATCTAGTTGACTATGATGCTAATAAAATTTAATTTTTGTTTTAGGTTGTTGTTGCCGTTATAGTTCTACTGCTGACTTCATATTACGTTTGTGTGCAAATGTTTCTCAGTACTCCAACTCAAGCCATACTAAATTTCTGGAAGGCAATTAGTTTCATATGAAATATATCTAAGTACGATTTATAAATAAATAATTTTTAATCTTATACTTTGTTTTTGTCAAATGTATCACAATAATTAATACTTCGATGTAGTTAGTTGTTAATATTCGCGCATCATAGATGCATACTTAAGATATGTATCAATCTAAAATCCGTTAAGTTAAAATTTTAAACAAATCTGGCTTTACAACATTATTTCATTAATACTCAGATAATTGGATCTATTATACCTTACGTAATAATACTTTTGTTGTATTATAGTTTTTCAATTATTATTTGTCACATTGTATAAATTCACTTTGTATTCAATTTAACTACCAATTTATTATTTTTTTCAATTATGGAAAAGTTATTACAATCATATGTTATATATTTCATTGTGAAAGATATAAAAGTTTGATGATAGTTTGATTTAAGTCATTATATAGATATAGTTTCCATTTCTAACACTTGTACCACTTGTGCATTAATTTTCTCAAAACATTGTATCCGATTCAGCATATTTTGAGATTTTTCATTGATTTACTTGCTGATAATATATTTTGGATCTATAACTATTTTCCAGTTATTGCAATATTGTTAGAGTTTGTTTTAAACTTTAATGTTTAGTTGTAATTTATCTTTTTTTAAGGATGCTCCGTCTAAATAAATGATAAAAATATGTTTATGTTTTCGGAAAGTTCAAATGGAACCGTTATATTTTATATTTGTGCGTAGTCCATAACTTTATATTTCTTTAAGTTTTAATCTAGTTGACTATGATGCTTATAAAATTTAATTTTTGTTTTAGGTTGTTGTTGCCGTTATAGTTCTACTGCTGTCTTCATATTTCGTTTGTGTGCAAATGATTCTCAGTACTCCAACTCATGCCATACTAAATTTCTGGAAGGCAATTAGTTTCATATGAAATATATCTAAGTACGATTTATAAATAAATACTTTTTAATATTATACTTTGTTTTTGTCAAATGTATCTCAATAATTAATACTTCAATGTAGTTAGTTGTTAATATTCGCGCATCATAGATGCATACTTAAGATATGTATCAATCTAAAATCCGTTAAGTTAAAATTTTAAACAAATCTGGCTTTACAACATTATTTCATTAATACTCAGATAATTGGATCTATTATACCTTACGTAATAATACTTTTGTTGTATTATAGTTTTTCAATTATTATTTGTCACATTGTATAAATTCACTTTGTATTCAATTTAACTACCAATTTATTATTTTTTTCAATTATGGAAAAGTTATTACAATCATATGTTATATATTTCATTGTGAAAGATATAAATGTTTGATGATAGTTTGATTTAAGTCATTATATAGATATAGTTTCCATTTCTTACACTTGTACCATTTGGGCATTAATTTTCTCAAAACATTGTATCCGATTCAGCATATTTTGAGATTTTTCATTGATTTACTTGCTGATAATATATTTTGGATCTATAACTATTTTCCAGTTATTGCAATATTGTTAGAGTTTGTTTTAAACTTTAATGTTTAGTTGTAATTTATCTTTTTTTAAGGATGCTCCGTCTAAATAAATGATAAAAATATGTTTATGTTTTCGGAAAGTTCAAATGGAACCGTTATATTTTATATTTGTGCATAATCCATAACTTTATATTTATTTAAGTTTTAATCTAGTTGACTATGATGCTAATAAAATTTAATTTTTGTTTTAGGTTGTTGTTGCCGTTATAGTTCTACTGCTGACTTCATATTACGTTTGTGTGCAAATGTTTCTCAGTACTCCAACTCAAGCCATACTAAATTTCTGGAAGGCAATTAGTTTCATATGAAATATATCTAAGTACGATTTATAAATAAATAATTTTTAATCTTATACTTTGTTTTTGTCAATGTATCACAATAATTAATACTTCGATGTAGTTAGTTGTTAATATTCGCGCATCATAGATGCATACTTAAGATATGTATCAATCTAAAATCCGTTAAGTTAAAATTTTAAACAAATCTGGCTTTACAACATTATTTCATTAATACTCAGATAATTGGATCTATTATACCTTACGTAATAATACTTTTGTTGTATTATAGTTTTTCAATTATTATTTGTCACATTGTATAAATTCACTTTGTATTCAATTTAACTACCAATTTATTATTTTTTTCAATTATGGAAAAGTTATTACAATCATATGTTATATATTTCATTGTGAAAGATATAAAAGTTTGATGATAGTTTGATTTAAGTCATTATATAGATATAGTTTCCATTTCTAACACTTGTACCACTTGTGCATTAATTTTCTCAAAACATTGTATCCGATTCAGCATATTTTGAGATTTTTCATTGATTTACTTGCTGATAATATATTTTGGATCTATAACTATTTTCCAGTTATTGCAATATTGTTAGAGTTTGTTTTAAACTTTAATGTTTAGTTGTAATTTATCTTTTTTTAAGGATGCTCCGTCTAAATAAATGATAAAAATATGTTTATGTTTTCGGAAAGTTCAAATGGAACCGTTATATTTTATATTTGTGCGTAGTCCATAACTTTATATTTCTTTAAGTTTTAATCTAGTTGACTATGATGCTTATAAAATTTAATTTTTGTTTTAGGTTGTTGTTGCCGTTATAGTTCTACTGCTGTCTTCATATTTCGTTTGTGTGCAAATGATTCTCAGTACTCCAACTCATGCCATACTAAATTTCTGGAAGGCAATTAGTTTCATATGAAATATATCTAAGTACGATTTATAAATAAATACTTTTTAATATTATACTTTGTTTTTGTCAAATGTATCTCAATAATTAATACTTCAATGTAGTTAGTTGTTAATATTCGCGCATCATAGATGCATACTTAAGATATGTATCAATCTAAAATCCGTTAAGTTAAAATTTTAAACAAATCTGGCTTTACAACATTATTTCATTAATACTCAGATAATTGGATCTATTATACCTTACGTAATAATACTTTTGTTGTATTATAGTTTTTCAATTATTATTTGTCACATTGTATAAATTCACTTTGTATTCAATTTAACTACCAATTTATTATTTTTTTCAATTATGGAAAAGTTATTACAATCATATGTTATATATTTCATTGTGAAAGATATAAATGTTTGATGATAGTTTGATTTAAGTCATTATATAGATATAGTTTCCATTTCTTACACTTGTACCATTTGGGCATTAATTTTCTCAAAACATTGTATCCGATTCAGCATATTTTGAGATTTTTCATTGATTTACTTGCTGATAATATATTTTGGATCTATAACTATTTTCCAGTTATTGCAATATTGTTAGAGTTTGTTTTAAACTTTAATGTTTAGTTGTAATTTATCTTTTTTTAAGGATGCTCCGTCTAAATAAATGATAAAAATATGTTTATGTTTTCGGAAAGTTCAAATGGAACCGTTATATTTTATATTTGTGCGTAATCCATAACTTTATATTTATTTAAGTTTTAATCTAGTTGACTATGATGCTAATAAAATTTAATTTTTGTTTTAGGTTGTTGTTGCCGTTATAGTTCTACTGCTGACTTCATATTACGTTTGTGTGCAAATGTTTCTCAGTACTCCAACTCAAGCCATACTAAATTTCTGGAAGGCAATTAGTTTCATATGAAATATATCTAAGTACGATTTATAAATAAATAATTTTTAATCTTATACTTTGTTTTTGTCAAATGTATCACAATAATTAATACTTCGATGTAGTTAGTTGTTAATATTCGCGCATCATAGATGCATACTTAAGATATGTATCAATCTAAAATCCGTTAAGTTAAAATTTTAAACAAATCTGGCTTTACAACATTATTTCATTAATACTCAGATAATTGGATCTATTATACCTTACGTAATAATACTTTTGTTGTATTATAGTTTTTCAATTATTATTTGTCACATTGTATAAATTCACTTTGTATTCAATTTAACTACCAATTTATTATTTTTTTCAATTATGGAAAAGTTATTACAATCATATGTTATATATTTCATTGTGAAAGATATAAAAGTTTGATGATAGTTTGATTTAAGTCATTATATAGATATAGTTTCCATTTCTAACACTTGTACCACTTGTGCATTAATTTTCTCAAAACATTGTATCCGATTCAGCATATTTTGAGATTTTTCATTGATTTACTTGCTGATAATATATTTTGGATCTATAACTATTTTCCAGTTATTGCAATATTGTTAGAGTTTGTTTTAAACTTTAATGTTTAGTTGTAATTTATCTTTTTTTAAGGATGCTCCGTCTAAATAAATGATAAAAATATTTTTATGTTTTCGGAAAATTCAAATGGAACCGTTTTATTTTATATTTGAGCGTAGTCCATAAATTTATATTTATTTTAGTTTTAATCTAGTTGACTATGATGCTTATAAAATTTAATTTTTGTTTTAGGTTGTTGTTGCCGTTATAGTTCAACTGCTGTCTTCATATTTCGTTTGTGTGCAAATGATTCTCAGTACTCCAACTCAAGCCATACTAAATTTCTGGAAGGCAATTAGTTTCATATGAAGTATATCTATGTACGATTTATAAATAAATACTTTTTAATATTATACTTTGTTTTTGTCAAATGTATCTCAATAATTAATACTTCGATGTAGTTAGTTGTTAATATTCGCGCATCATAGATGCATACTTAAGATATGTATCAATCTAAAATCCGTTAAGTTAAAATTTTAAACAAATCTGGCTTTACAACATTATTTCATTAATACTCAGATAATTGGATCTATTATACCTTACGTAATAATACTTTTGTTGTATTATAGTTTTTCAATTATTATTTGTCACATTGTATAAATTCACTTTGTATTCAATTTAACTACCAATTTATTATTTTTTTCAATTATGGAAAAGTTATTACAATCATATGTTATATATTTCATTGTGAAAGATATAAATGTTTGATGATAGTTTGATTTAAGTCATTATATAGATATAGTTTCCATTTCTAACACTTGTACCACTTGTGCATTAATTTTCTCAAAACATTGTATCCGATTCAGCATATTTTGAGATTTTTCATTGATTTACTTGCTGATAATATATTTTGGATCTATAACTATTTTCCAGTTATTGCAATATTGTTAGAGTTTTTTTTAAACTTTAATGTTTAGTTGTAATTTATCTTTTTTTAAGGATGCTCCATCTAAATAAATGATAAAAATATTTTTATGTTTTCGGAAAATTCAAATGGAACCGTTTTATTTTATATTTGAGCGTAGTCCATAAATTTATATTTATTTTAGTTTTAATCTAGTTGACTATGATGCTTATAAAATTTAATTTTTGTTTTAGGTTGTTGTTGCCGTTATAGTTCTACTGCTGTCTTCATATTTCGTTTGTGTGCAAATGATTCTCAATACTCCAACTCAAGCCATACTAAATTTCTGGAAGGCAATTAGTTTCATATGAAATATATCTAAGTACGATTTATAAATAAATACTTTTTAATATTATACTTTGTTTTTGTCAAATGTATCTCAATAATTAATACTTCGATGTAGTTAGTTGTTAATATTCGCGCATCATAGATGCATACTTAAGATATGTATCAATCTAAAATCCGTTAAGTTAAAATTTTAAACAAATCTGGCTTTACAACATTATTTCATTAATACTCAGATAATTGGATCTATTATACCTTACGTAATAATACTTTTGTTGTATTATAGTTTTTCAATTATTATTTGTCACATTGTATAAATTCACTTTGTATTCAATTTAACTACCAATTTATTATTTTTTTCAATTATGGAAAAGTTATTACAATCATATGTTATATATTTCATTGTGAAAGATATAAATGTTTGATGATAGTTTGATTTAAGTCATTATATAGATATAGTTTCCATTTCTAACCCTTGTACCACTTGTGCATTAATTTTCTCAAAACATTGTATCCGATTCAGCATATTTTGAGATTTTTCATTGATTTACTTGCTGATAATATATTTTGGATCTATAACTATTTTCCAGTTATTGCAATATTGTTAGAGTTTTTTTTAAACTTTAATGTTTAGTTGTAATTTATCTTTTTTTAAGGATGCTCCATCTAAATAAATGATAAAAATATTTTTATGTTTTCGGAAAATTCAAATGGAACCGTTTTATTTTATATTTGAGCGTAGTCCATAAATTTATATTTATTTTAGTTTTAATCTAGTTGACTATGATGCTTATAAAATTTAATTTTTGTTTTAGGTTGTTGTTGCCGTTATAGTTCTACTGCTGTCTTCATATTTCGTTTGTGTGCAAATGATTCTCAGTACTCCAACTCAAGCCATACTAAATTTCTGGAAGGCAATTAGTTTCATATGAAGTATATCTATGTACGATTTATAAATAAATACTTTTTAATATTATACTTTGTTTTTGTCAAATGTATCTCAATAATTAATACTTCGATGTAGTTAGTTGTTAATATTCGCGCATCATAGATGCATACTTAAGATATGTATCAATCTAAAATCCGTTAAGTTAAAATTTTAAACAAATCTGGCTTTACAACATTATTTCATTAATACTCAGATAATTGGATCTATTATACCTTACGTAATAATACTTTTGTTGTATTATAGTTTTTCAATTATTATTTGTCACATTGTATAAATTCACTTTGTATTTAATTGAACTGTCAATTTATTATTTTTTTCAATTATGGAAAAGTTATTACAATCATATGTTATATATTTCATTGTGAAAGATATAAATGTTTGATGATAGTTTGATTTAAGTCATTATATAGATATAGTTTCCATTTCTTACACTTGTACCATTTGGGCATTAATTTTCTCAAAACATTGTATCCGATTCAGCATATTTTGAGATTTTTCATTGATTTACGTGCTGATAATATATTTTGGATCTATAACTATTTTCCAGTTATTGCAATATTGTTAGAGTTTGTTTTAAACTTTAATGTTTAGTTGTAATTTATCTTTTTTTAAGGATGCTCCGTCTAAATAAATGATAAAAATATGTTTATGTTTTCGGAAAGTTCAAATGGAACCGTTATATTTTATATTTGTGCGTAATCCATAACTTTATATTTATTTAAGTTTTAATCTAGTTGACTATGATGCTAATAAAATTTAATTTTTGTTTTAGGTTGTTGTTGCCGTTATAGTTCTACTGCTGACTTCATATTACGTTTGTGTGCAAATGTTTCTCAGTACTCCAACTCAAGCCATACTAAATTTCTGGAAGGCAATTAGTTTCATATGAAATATATCTAAGTACGATTTATAAATAAATACTTTTTAATATTATACTTTGTTTTTGTCAAATGTATCTCAATAATTAATACTTCGATGTAGTGTGTTGTTAATATTCGCGCATCATAGATGCATACTTAAGATATGTATCAATCTAAAATCCGTTAAGTTAAAATTTTAAACAAATCTGGCTTTACAACATTATTTCATTAATACTCAGATAATTGGATCTATTATACCTTACGTAATAATACTTTTGTTGTATTATAGTTATTCAATTATTATTTGTCACATTGTATAAATTCACTTTGTATTTAATTGAACTGTCAATTTATTATTTTTTTCAATTATGGAAAAGTTATTACAATCATATGTAATATATTTCATTGTGAAAGATATAAATGTTTGATGATAGTTTGATTTAAGTCATTATATAGATATAGTTTCCATTTCTTACACTTGTACCATTTGGGCATTAATTTTCTCAAAACATTGTATCCGATTCAGCATATTTTGAGATTTTTCATTGATTTACTTGCTGATAATATATTTTGGATCTATAACTATTTTCCAGTTATTGCAATATTGTTAGAGTTTGTTTTAAACTTTAATGTTTAGTTGTAATTTATCTTTTTTTAAGGATGCTCCGTCTAAATAAATGATAAAAATATGTTTATGTTTTCGGAAAGTTTAAATGGAACCGTTATATTTTATATTTGTGCGTAATCCTTAACTTTATATTTATTTAAGTTTTAATCTAGTTGACTATGATGCTAATAAAATTTAATTTTTGTTTTAGGTTGTTGTTGCCGTTATAGTTCTACTGCTGACTTCATATTACGTTTGTGTGCAAATGTTTCTCAGTACTCCAACTCAAGCCATACTAAATTTCTGGAAGGCAATTAGTTTCATATGAAATATATCTAAGTACGATTTATAAATAAATAATTTTTAATCTTATACTTTGTTTTTGTCAAATGTATCACAATAATTAATACTTCGATGTAGTTAGTTGTTAATATTCGCGCTTCATAGATGCATACTTAAGATATGTATCAATCTAAAATCCGTTAAGTTAAAATTTTAAACAAATCTGGCTTTACAACATTATTTCATTAATACTCAGATAATTGGATCTATTATACCTTACGTAATAATACTTTTGTTGTATTATAGTTTTTCAATTATTATTTGTCACATTGTATAAATTCACTTTGTATTCAATTTAACTACCAATTTATTATTTTTTTCAATTATGGAAAAGTTATTACAATCATATGTTATATATTTCATTGTGAAAGATATAAATGTTTGATGATAGTTTGATTTAAGTCATTATATAGATATAGTTTCCATTTCTAACACTTGTACCACTTGTGCATTAATTTTCTCAAAACATTGTATCCGATTCAGCATATTTTGAGATTTTTCATTGATTTACTTGCTGATAATATATTTTGGATCTATAACTATTTTCCAGTTATTGCAATATTGTTAGAGTTTTTTTTAAACTTTTATGTTTAGTTGTAATTTATCTTTTTTTAAGGATGCTCCATCTAAATAAATGATAAAAATATTTTTATGTTTTCGGAAAATTCAAATGGAACCGTTTTATTTTATATTTGAGCGTAGTCCATAAATTTATATTTATTTTAGTTTTAATCTAGTTGACTATGATGCTTATAAAATTTAATTTTTGTTTTAGGTTGTTGTTGCCGTTATAGTTCTACTGCTGTCTTCATATTTCGTTTGTGTGCAAATGATTCTCAATACTCCAACTCAAGCCATACTAAATTTCTGGAAGGCAATTAGTTTCATATGAAATATATCTAAGTACGATTTATAAATAAATACTTTTTAATATTATACTTTGTTTTTGTCAAATGTATCTCAATAATTAATACTTCGATGTAGTAAGTTTTAAATATTCGCGCATCATAGATGCATACTTAAGATATGTATCAATCTAAAATCCGTTAAGTTAAAATTTTAAACAAATCTGGCTTTACAACATATATTCATTAAAACTCAGATAATTGGATCTATTATACCTTACGTAATAATACTTTTGTTGTATTATTGTTTTTCAATTATTATTTGTCACATTGTATAAATTCACTTTGTATTCAATTTAACTACCAATTTATTATTTTTTTCAATTATGGAAAAGTTATTGCAATCATATGTTATATATTTCATTGTGAAAGATATAAATGTTTGATGATAGTTTGATTTAAGTCATTATATAGATATAGTTTCCATTTCTAACACTTGTACCACTTGTGCATTAATTTTCTCAAAACATTGTATCCGATTCAGCATATTTTGAGATTTTTCATTGATTTACTTGCTGATAATATATTTTGGATCTATAACTATTTTCCAGTTATTGCAATATTGTTAGAGTTTTTTTTAAACTTTAATGTTTAGTGGTAATTTATCTTTTTTTAAGGATGCTCCATCTAAATAAATGATAAAAATATTTTTATGTTTTCGGAAAATTCAAATGGAACCGTTTTATTTTATATTTGAGCGTAGTCCATAAATTTATATTTATTTTAGTTTTAATCTAGTTGACTATGATGCTTATAAAATTTAATTTTTGTTTTAGGTTGTTGTTGCCGTTATAGTTCTACTGCTGTCTTCATATTTCGTTTGTGTGCAAATGATTCTCAATACTCCAACTCAAGCCATACTAAATTTCTGGAAGGCAATTAGTTTCATATGAAATATATCTAAGTACGATTTATAAATAAATACTTTTTAATCTTATACTTTGTTTTTGTCAAATGTATCACAATAATTAATACTTCGATGTAGTTAGTTGTTAATATTCGCGCATCATAGATGCATACTTAAGATATGTATCAATCTAAAATCCGTTAAGTTAAAATTTTAAACAAATCTGGCTTTACAACATTATTTCATTAATACTCAGATAATTGGATCTATTATACCTTACGTAATAATACTTTTGTTGTATTATAGTTTTTCAATTATTATTTGTCACATTGTATAAATTCACTTTGTATTCAATTTAACTACCAATTTATTATTTTTTTCAATTATGGAAAAGTTATTACAATCATATTTTATATGTTTTATTGTTAAAGATATAAATGTTTGATTATACATTGATTTAAGTCATTATATAGATATAGTTTCCATTTCCAACACTTGTACCATTTGGGCATTAATTTTCTCAAAACATTGTATCCGATTAAGTATATTCTGAGATTTTTCATCTATTTACTTGCTAATAATGTAATATGGATCTAAAACTATTTTCCAGTTATTGCAATATTGTTAGAGTTTTTTTTAAACTTTAATGTTTAGTTGTAATTTATCTTTTTTTAAGGATGCTCCGTCTAAATAAATGATAAAAATATTTTTATGTTTTCGGAAAATTCAAATGGAACCGTTTTATTTTATATTTGAGCGTAGTCCATAAATTTATATTTATTTTAGTTTTAATCTAGTTGACTATGATGCTTATAAAATTTAATTTTTGTTTTAGGTTGTTGTTGCCGTTATAGTTCTACTGCTGTCTTCATATTTCGTTTGTGTGCAAATGATTCTCAGTACTCCAACTCAAGCCATACTAAATTTCTGGAAGGCAATTAGTTTCATATGAAGTATATCTAAGTACGATTTATAAATAAATACTTTTTAATATTATACTTTGTTTTTGTCAAATGTATCTCAATAATTAATACTTCGATGTAGTTAGTTGTTAATATTCGCGCATCATAGATGCATACTTAAGATATGTATCAATCTAAAATCCGTTAAGTTAAAATTTTAAACAAATCTGATTTACAACATTATTTCATTAATACTCAGATAATTGGATCTATTATACCTTACGTAATAATACTTTTGTTGTATTATTGTTTTTCAATTATTATTTGTCTCATTGTATAAATTCACTTTGTATTTAATTTAACTATCAATTTATTATTTTTTTCAAATATGGAAAAGTTATTACAATCATATTTTATATGTTTTATTGTTAAAGATATAAATGTTTGATTATACATTGATTTAAGTCATTATATAGATATAGTTTCCATTTCCAACACTTGTACCATTTGGGCATTAATTTTCTCAAAACATTGTATCCGATTAAGTATATTCTGAGATTTTTCATCTATTTACTTGCTAATAATGTATTATGGATCTAAAACTATTTTCCAGTTATTGCAATATTGTTAGAGTTTTTTTTAAACTTTAATGTTTAGTTGTAATTTATCTTTTTTTAAGGATGCTCCGTCTAAATAAATGATAAAAATATTTTTATGTTTTCGGAAAATTCAAATGGAACCGTTTTATTTTATATTTGAGCGTAGTCCATAAATTTATATTTATTTTAGTTTTAATCTAGTTGACTATGATGCTTATAAAATTTAATTTTTGTTTTAGGTTGTTGTTGCCGTTATAGTTCTACTGCTGTCTTCATATTTCGTTTGTGTGCAAATGATTCTCAGTACTCCAACTCAAGCCATACTAAATTTCTGGAAGGCAATTAGTTTCATATGAAGTATATCTAAGTACGATTTATAAATAAATACTTTTTAATATTATACTTTGTTTTTGTCAAATGTATCTCAATAATTAATACTTCGATGTAGTTAGTTGTTAATATTCGCGCATCATAGATGCATACTTAAGATATGTATCAATCTAAAATCCGTTAAGTTAAAATTTTAAACAAATCTGATTTACAACATTATTTCATTAATACTCAGATAATTGGATCTATTATACCTTACGTAATAATACTTTTGTTGTATTATAGTTTTTCAATTATTTTTTGTCACATTGCATAAATTCACTTTGTATTTAATTTAACTATCAATTTATTATTTTTTTCAAATATGGAAAAGTTATTACAATCATATGTTATATATTTCATTGTGAAAGATATAAATGTTTGATGATAGTTTGATTTAAGTCATTATATAGATATAGTTTCCATTTCTAACACTTGTACCACTTGTGCATTAATTTTCTCAAAACATTGTATCCGATTCAGCATATTTTGAGATTTTTCATTGATTTACTTGCTGATAATATATTTTGGATCTATAACTATTTTCCAGTTATTGCAATATTGTTAGAGTTTTTTTTAAACTTTAATGTTTAGTTGTAATTTATCTTTTTTTAAGGATGCTCCGTCTAAATAAATGATAAAAATATTTTTATGTTTTCGGAAAATTCAAATGGAACCGTTTTATTTTATATTTGAGCGTAGTCCATAAATTTATATTTATTTTAGTTTTAATCTAGTTGACTATGATGCTTATAAAATTTAATTTTTGTTTTAGGTTGTTGTTGCCGTTATAGTTCTACTGCTGTCTTCATATTTCGTTTGTGTGCAAATGATTCTCAGTACTCCAACTCAAGCCATACTAAATTTCTGGAAGGCAATTAGTTTTATATGAAGTATATCTAAGTACGATTTATAAATAAAATATTTTTTATATCATACTTTGTTTTTGTCAAATGTATCTCAATCATTAATACTTCGATGTAGTTAGTTGTAAATATTCGCGCATCATAGATGCATATTTAAGATATGTATCAATCTAAAATCCGTTAAGTTAAAATTTTAAACAAATCTGGCTTTACAACATATATTACTTAAAACTCAGATAATTGGATCTATTATACCTTACGTAATAATACTTTTGTTGTATTATTGTTTTTCAATTATTATTTGTCTCATTGTATAAATTCACTTTGTATTTAATTTAACTATCAATTTATTATTTTTTTCAAATATGGAAAAGTTATTACAATCATATTTTATATGTTTTATTGTTAAAGATATAAATGTTTGATTATACATTGATTTAAGTCATTATATAGATATAGTTTCCATTTCCAACACTTGTACCATTTGGGCATTAATTTTCTCAAAACATTGTATCCGATTCAGCATATTTTGAGATTTTTCATTGATTTACTTGCTGATAATATATTTTGGATCTATAACTATTTTCCAGTTATTGCAATATTGTTAGAGTTTGTTTTAAACTTAAATGTTTAGTTGTAATTTATCTTTTTTTAAGGATGCTCCGTCTAAATAAATGATAAAAATATGTTTATGTTTTCGGAAAGTTCAAATGGAACCGTTATATTTTATATTTGTGCGTATTCCATAACTTTATATTTATTTAAGTTTTAATCTAGTTGACTATGATGCTAATAAAATTTAATTTTTGTTTTAGGTTGTTGTTGCCGTTATAGTTCTACTGCTGACTTCATATTACGTTTGTGTGCAAATGTTTCTCAGTACTCCAACTCAAGCCATACTAAATTTCTGGAAGGCAATTAGTTTCATATGAAATATATCTAAGTACGATTTATAAATAAATAATTTTTAATCTTATACTTTGTTTTTGTCAAATGTATCTCAATAATTAATACTTCGATGTAGTTAGTTGTTAATATTCGCGCATCATAGATGCATACTTAAGATATGTATCAATCTAAAATCCGTTAAGTTAAAATTTTAAACAAATCTGGCTTTACAACATTATTTCATTAATACTCAGATAATTGGATCTATTATACCTTACGTAATAATACTTTTGTTGTATTATAGTTTTTCAATTATTATTTGTCACATTGTATAAATTCACTTTGTATTCAATTTAACTACCAATTTATTATTTTTTTCAATTATGGAAAAGTTATTACAATCATATGTTATATATTTCATTGTGAAAGATATAAATGTTTGATGATAGTTTGATTTAAGTCATTATATAGATATAGTTTCCATTTCTAACCCTTGTACCACTTGTGCATTAATTTTCTCAAAACATTGTATCCGATTCAGCATATTTTGAGATTTTTCATTGATTTACTTGCTGATAATATATTTTGGATCTATAACTATTTTCCAGTTATTGCAATATTGTTAGAGTTTTTTTTAAACTTTAATGTTTAGTTGTAATTTATCTTTTTTTAAGGATGCTCCATCTAAATAAATGATAAAAATATTTTTATGTTTTCGGAAAATTCAAATGGAACCGTTTTATTTTATATTTGAGCGTAGTCCATAAATTTATATTTATTTTAGTTTTAATCTAGTTGACTATGATGCTTATAAAATTTAATTTTTGTTTTAGGTTGTTGTTGCCGTTATAGTTCTACTGCTGTCTTCATATTTCGTTTGTGTGCAAATGATTCTCAGTACTCCAACTCAAGCCATACTAAATTTCTGGAAGGCAATTAGTTTCATATGAAGTATATCTATGTACGATTTATAAATAAATACTTTTTAATATTATACTTTGTTTTTGTCAAATGTATCTCAATAATTAATACTTCGATGTAGTTAGTTGTTAATATTCGCGCATCATAGATGCATACTTAAGATATGTATCAATCTAAAATCCGTTAAGTTAAAATTTTAAACAAATCTGGCTTTACAACATTATTTCATTAATACTCAGATAATTGGATCTATTATACCTTACGTAATAATACTTTTGTTGTATTATAGTTTTTCAATTATTATTTGTCACATTGTATAAATTCACTTTGTATTTAATTGAACTGTCAATTTATTATTTTTTTCAATTATGGAAAAGTTATTACAATCATATGTTATATATTTCATTGTGAAAGATATAAATGTTTGATGATAGTTTGATTTAAGTCATTATATAGATATAGTTTCCATTTCTTACACTTGTACCATTTGGGCATTAATTTTCTCAAAACATTGTATCCGATTCAGCATATTTTGAGATTTTTCATTGATTTACGTGCTGATAATATATTTTGGATCTATAACTATTTTCCAGTTATTGCAATATTGTTAGAGTTTGTTTTAAACTTTAATGTTTAGTTGTAATTTATCTTTTTTTAAGGATGCTCCGTCTAAATAAATGATAAAAATATGTTTATGTTTTCGGAAAGTTCAAATGGAACCGTTATATTTTATATTTGTGCGTAATCCATAACTTTATATTTATTTAAGTTTTAATCTAGTTGACTATGATGCTAATAAAATTTAATTTTTGTTTTAGGTTGTTGTTGCCGTTATAGTTCTACTGCTGACTTCATATTACGTTTGTGTGCAAATGTTTCTCAGTACTCCAACTCAAGCCATACTAAATTTCTGGAAGGCAATTAGTTTCATATGAAATATATCTAAGTACGATTTATAAATAAATACTTTTTAATATTATACTTTGTTTTTGTCAAATGTATCTCAATAATTAATACTTCGATGTAGTGAGTTGTTAATATTCGCGCATCATAGATGCATACTTAAGATATGTATCAATCTAAAATCCGTTAAGTTAAAATTTTAAACAAATCTGGCTTTACAACATTATTTCATTAATACTCAGATAATTGGATCTATTATACCTTACGTAATAATACTTTTGTTGTATTATAGTTATTCAATTATTATTTGTCACATTGTATAAATTCACTTTGTATTTAATTGAACTGTCAATTTATTATTTTTTTCAATTATGGAAAAGTTATTACAATCATATGTAATATATTTCATTGTGAAAGATATAAATGTTTGATGATAGTTTGATTTAAGTCATTATATAGATATAGTTTCCATTTCTTACACTTGTACCATTTGGGCATTAATTTTCTCAAAACATTGTATCCGATTCAGCATATTTTGAGATTTTTCATTGATTTACTTGCTGATAATATATTTTGGATCTATAACTATTTTCCAGTTATTGCAATATTGTTAGAGTTTGTTTTAAACTTTAATGTTTAGTTGTAATTTATCTTTTTTTAAGGATGCTCCGTCTAAATAAATGATAAAAATATGTTTATGTTTTCGGAAAGTTTAAATGGAACCGTTATATTTTATATTTGTGCGTAATCCTTAACTTTATATTTATTTAAGTTTTAATCTAGTTGACTATGATGCTAATAAAATTTAATTTTTGTTTTAGGTTGTTGTTGCCGTTATAGTTCTACTGCTGACTTCATATTACGTTTGTGTGCAAATGTTTCTCAGTACTCCAACTCAAGCCATACTAAATTTCTGGAAGGCAATTAGTTTCATATGAAATATATCTAAGTACGATTTATAAATAAATAATTTTTAATCTTATACTTTGTTTTTGTCAAATGTATCACAATAATTAATACTTCGATGTAGTTAGTTGTTAATATTCGCGCTTCATAGATGCATACTTAAGATATGTATCAATCTAAAATCCGTTAAGTTAAAATTTTAAACAAATCTGGCTTTACAACATTATTTCATTAATACTCAGATAATTGGATCTATTATACCTTACGTAATAATACTTTTGTTGTATTATAGTTTTTCAATTATTATTTGTCACATTGTATAAATTCACTTTGTATTCAATTTAACTACCAATTTATTATTTTTTTCAATTATGGAAAAGTTATTACAATCATATGTTATATATTTCATTGTGAAAGATATAAATGTTTGATGATAGTTTGATTTAAGTCATTATATAGATATAGTTTCCATTTCTAACACTTGTACCACTTGTGCATTAATTTTCTCAAAACATTGTATCCGATTCAGCATATTTTGAGATTTTTCATTGATTTACTTGCTGATAATATATTTTGGATCTATAACTATTTTCCAGTTATTGCAATATTGTTAGAGTTTTTTTTAAACTTTTATGTTTAGTTGTAATTTATCTTTTTTTAAGGATGCTCCATCTAAATAAATGATAAAAATATTTTTATGTTTTCGGAAAATTCAAATGGAACCGTTTTATTTTATATTTGAGCGTAGTCCATAAATTTATATTTATTTTAGTTTTAATCTAGTTGACTATGATGCTTATAAAATTTAATTTTTGTTTTAGGTTGTTGTTGCCGTTATAGTTCTACTGCTGTCTTCATATTTCGTTTGTGTGCAAATGATTCTCAATACTCCAACTCAAGCCATACTAAATTTCTGGAAGGCAATTAGTTTCATATGAAATATATCTAAGTACGATTTATAAATAAATACTTTTTAATATTATACTTTGTTTTTGTCAAATGTATCTCAATAATTAATACTTCGATGTAGTAAGTTTTAAATATTCGCGCATCATAGATGCATACTTAAGATATGTATCAATCTAAAATCCGTTAAGTTAAAATTTTAAACAAATCTGGCTTTACAACATATATTCATTAAAACTCAGATAATTGGATCTATTATACCTTACGTAATAATACTTTTGTTGTATTATTGTTTTTCAATTATTATTTGTCACATTGTATAAATTCACTTTGTATTCAATTTAACTACCAATTTATTATTTTTTTCAATTATGGAAAAGTTATTGCAATCATATGTTATATATTTCATTGTGAAAGATATAAATGTTTGATGATAGTTTGATTTAAGTCATTATATAGATATAGTTTCCATTTCTAACACTTGTACCACTTGTGCATTAATTTTCTCAAAACATTGTATCCGATTCAGCATATTTTGAGATTTTTCATTGATTTACTTGCTGATAATATATTTTGGATCTATAACTATTTTCCAGTTATTGCAATATTGTTAGAGTTTTTTTTAAACTTTAATGTTTAGTGGTAATTTATCTTTTTTTAAGGATGCTCCATCTAAATAAATGATAAAAATATTTTTATGTTTTCGGAAAATTCAAATGGAACCGTTTTATTTTATATTTGAGCGTAGTCCATAAATTTATATTTATTTTAGTTTTAATCTAGTTGACTATGATGCTTATAAAATTTAATTTTTGTTTTAGGTTGTTGTTGCCGTTATAGTTCTACTGCTGTCTTCATATTTCGTTTGTGTGCAAATGATTCTCAATACTCCAACTCAAGCCATACTAAATTTCTGGAAGGCAATTAGTTTCATATGAAATATATCTAAGTACGATTTATAAATAAATACTTTTTAATCTTATACTTTGTTTTTGTCAAATGTATCACAATAATTAATACTTCGATGTAGTTAGTTGTTAATATTCGCGCATCATAGATGCATACTTAAGATATGTATCAATCTAAAATCCGTTAAGTTAAAATTTTAAACAAATCTGGCTTTACAACATTATTTCATTAATACTCAGATAATTGGATCTATTATACCTTACGTAATAATACTTTTGTTGTATTATAGTTTTTCAATTATTATTTGTCACATTGTATAAATTCACTTTGTATTCAATTTAACTACCAATTTATTATTTTTTTCAATTATGGAAAAGTTATTACAATCATATTTTATATGTTTTATTGTTAAAGATATAAATGTTTGATTATACATTGATTTAAGTCATTATATAGATATAGTTTCCATTTCCAACACTTGTACCATTTGGGCATTAATTTTCTCAAAACATTGTATCCGATTAAGTATATTCTGAGATTTTTCATCTATTTACTTGCTAATAATGTAATATGGATCTAAAACTATTTTCCAGTTATTGCAATATTGTTAGAGTTTTTTTTAAACTTTAATGTTTAGTTGTAATTTATCTTTTTTTAAGGATGCTCCGTCTAAATAAATGATAAAAATATTTTTATGTTTTCGGAAAATTCAAATGGAACCGTTTTATTTTATATTTGAGCGTAGTCCATAAATTTATATTTATTTTAGTTTTAATCTAGTTGACTATGATGCTTATAAAATTTAATTTTTGTTTTAGGTTGTTGTTGCCGTTATAGTTCTACTGCTGTCTTCATATTTCGTTTGTGTGCAAATGATTCTCAGTACTCCAACTCAAGCCATACTAAATTTCTGGAAGGCAATTAGTTTCATATGAAGTATATCTAAGTACGATTTATAAATAAATACTTTTTAATATTATACTTTGTTTTTGTCAAATGTATCTCAATAATTAATACTTCGATGTAGTTAGTTGTTAATATTCGCGCATCATAGATGCATACTTAAGATATGTATCAATCTAAAATCCGTTAAGTTAAAATTTTAAACAAATCTGATTTACAACATTATTTCATTAATACTCAGATAATTGGATCTATTATACCTTACGTAATAATACTTTTGTTGTATTATTGTTTTTCAATTATTATTTGTCTCATTGTATAAATTCACTTTGTATTTAATTTAACTATCAATTTATTATTTTTTTCAAATATGGAAAAGTTATTACAATCATATTTTATATGTTTTATTGTTAAAGATATAAATGTTTGATTATACATTGATTTAAGTCATTATATAGATATAGTTTCCATTTCCAACACTTGTACCATTTGGGCATTAATTTTCTCAAAACATTGTATCCGATTAAGTATATTCTGAGATTTTTCATCTATTTACTTGCTAATAATGTATTATGGATCTAAAACTATTTTCCAGTTATTGCAATATTGTTAGAGTTTTTTTTAAACTTTAATGTTTAGTTGTAATTTATCTTTTTTTAAGGATGCTCCGTCTAAATAAATGATAAAAATATTTTTATGTTTTCGGAAAATTCAAATGGAACCGTTTTATTTTATATTTGAGCGTAGTCCATAAATTTATATTTATTTTAGTTTTAATCTAGTTGACTATGATGCTTATAAAATTTAATTTTTGTTTTAGGTTGTTGTTGCCGTTATAGTTCTACTGCTGTCTTCATATTTCGTTTGTGTGCAAATGATTCTCAGTACTCCAACTCAAGCCATACTAAATTTCTGGAAGGCAATTAGTTTCATATGAAGTATATCTAAGTACGATTTATAAATAAATACTTTTTAATATTATACTTTGTTTTTGTCAAATGTATCTCAATAATTAATACTTCGATGTAGTTAGTTGTTAATATTCGCGCATCATAGATGCATACTTAAGATATGTATCAATCTAAAATCCGTTAAGTTAAAATTTTAAACAAATCTGATTTACAACATTATTTCATTAATACTCAGATAATTGGATCTATTATACCTTACGTAATAATACTTTTGTTGTATTATAGTTTTTCAATTATTTTTTGTCACATTGCATAAATTCACTTTGTATTTAATTTAACTATCAATTTATTATTTTTTTCAAATATGGAAAAGTTATTACAATCATATGTTATATATTTCATTGTGAAAGATATAAATGTTTGATGATAGTTTGATTTAAGTCATTATATAGATATAGTTTCCATTTCTAACACTTGTACCACTTGTGCATTAATTTTCTCAAAACATTGTATCCGATTCAGCATATTTTGAGATTTTTCATTGATTTACTTGCTGATAATATATTTTGGATCTATAACTATTTTCCAGTTATTGCAATATTGTTAGAGTTTTTTTTAAACTTTAATGTTTAGTTGTAATTTATCTTTTTTTAAGGATGCTCCGTCTAAATAAATGATAAAAATATTTTTATGTTTTCGGAAAATTCAAATGGAACCGTTTTATTTTATATTTGAGCGTAGTCCATAAATTTATATTTATTTTAGTTTTAATCTAGTTGACTATGATGCTTATAAAATTTAATTTTTGTTTTAGGTTGTTGTTGCCGTTATAGTTCTACTGCTGTCTTCATATTTCGTTTGTGTGCAAATGATTCTCAGTACTCCAACTCAAGCCATACTAAATTTCTGGAAGGCAATTAGTTTTATATGAAGTATATCTAAGTACGATTTATAAATAAAATATTTTTTATATCATACTTTGTTTTTGTCAAATGTATCTCAATCATTAATACTTCGATGTAGTTAGTTGTAAATATTCGCGCATCATAGATGCATATTTAAGATATGTATCAATCTAAAATCCGTTAAGTTAAAATTTTAAACAAATCTGGCTTTACAACATATATTACTTAAAACTCAGATAATTGGATCTATTATACCTTACGTAATAATACTTTTGTTGTATTATTGTTTTTCAATTATTATTTGTCTCATTGTATAAATTCACTTTGTATTTAATTTAACTATCAATTTATTATTTTTTTCAAATATGGAAAAGTTATTACAATCATATTTTATATGTTTTATTGTTAAAGATATAAATGTTTGATTATACATTGATTTAAGTCATTATATAGATATAGTTTCCATTTCCAACACTTGTACCATTTGGGCATTAATTTTCTCAAAACATTGTATCCGATTCAGCATATTTTGAGATTTTTCATTGATTTACTTGCTGATAATATATTTTGGATCTATAACTATTTTCCAGTTATTGCAATATTGTTAGAGTTTGTTTTAAACTTAAATGTTTAGTTGTAATTTATCTTTTTTTAAGGATGCTCCGTCTAAATAAATGATAAAAATATGTTTATGTTTTCGGAAAGTTCAAATGGAACCGTTATATTTTATATTTGTGCGTATTCCATAACTTTATATTTATTTAAGTTTTAATCTAGTTGACTATGATGCTAATAAAATTTAATTTTTGTTTTAGGTTGTTGTTGCCGTTATAGTTCTACTGCTGACTTCATATTACGTTTGTGTGCAAATGTTTCTCAGTACTCCAACTCAAGCCATACTAAATTTCTGGAAGGCAATTAGTTTCATATGAAATATATCTAAGTACGATTTATAAATAAATAATTTTTAATCTTATACTTTGTTTTTGTCAAATGTATCTCAATAATTAATACTTCGATGTAGTTAGTTGTTAATATTCGCGCATCATAGATGCATACTTAAGATATGTATCAATCTAAAATCCGTTAAGTTAAAATTTTAAACAAATCTGATTTACAACATTATTTCATTAATACTCAGATAATTGGATCTATTATACCTTACGTAATAATACTTTTGTTGTATTATAGTTTTTCAATTATTTTTTGTCACATTGCATAAATTCACTTTGTATTTAATTTAACTATCAATTTATTATTTTTTTCAAATATGGAAAAGTTATTACAATCATATTTTACATGTTTTATTGTTAAAGATATAAATGTTTGAAGATACATTGATTTAAGTCATTATATATATATATATATAGTTTCCTTTTCTAACACTTGTACCATTTGGGCATTAATTTTCTCAAAACATTGTATCCGATTCAGCATATTTTGAGATTTTTCATTGATTTACTTGCTGATAATATATTTTGGATCTATAACTATTTTCCAGTTATTGCAATATTGTTAGAGTTTGTTTTAATCTTTAATGTTTAGTTGTAATTTATCTTTTTTTAAGGATGCTCCGTCTAAATAAATGATAAAAATATGTTTATGTTTTCGGAAAGTTCAAATGGAACCGTTATATTTTATATTTGTGCGTAATCCTTAACTTTATATTTATTTAAGTTTTAATCTAGTTGACTATGATGCTAATAAAATTTAATTTTTGTTTTAGGTTGTTGTTGCTGTTATAGTTCTACTGCTGACTTCATATTACGTTTGTGTGCAAATGTTTCTCAGTACTCCAACTCAAGCCATACTAAATTTCTGGAAGCAATTAGTTTCATATGAAATATATCTAAGTACGATTTATAAATAAATAATTTTAGATTCTGAACGGAGTGAAGAATGTATTGATTTTACAATGATGTGTGTTTTTTTTTTTTTTTTTTTTTTTTTGTGTCTGTCGACACGTTTTGGGGCAGTTAAAATGCTTCGATTGCCTTATGTAGCAACTTTTCTGAAAGGAAAGTGAATCTATTTGGTACTTTGGGGGGTCAAAAGTTAAAAATTTCCAATATTTTTTAAATGCGACGGGAAAAACCATAAAAAAATTTGGGAAAAACGGGAGTTTTTACGCAAAACCAGTTTTTGACATAATCAAATTTTTTATTTTGCTATAACTCAAAAACTAATCGATGTAAGTACTTGAAATTTTCACCAAATATTAAGATAAGCGTTCTCTATACACCATTAAATTTTCAAAGTATTTTGACTTTTATTAAGCTATTTATAGACAATTGAAATTTTCAATATTTTTAAGTATTTTTTTTTTAAATAACGATAAAAATTTTTTGGCTGCCTAGAAAATCTTGAAAATTTAATACAAGGTTTCTTATAAGTTGTTCCTTAACTGATAAAAAAAAATCTAAAATCGTAAGTCACAATTTTTTTTTATAAGTGCTCAAAGTTACAATTTATACGAAATATGTAAAAATCACGATAATTTGCAAGTTTTTTTGTAGTTAAAAATTCATAAAATTTTTTCTGTTCATACTTAAGGTTCAAAATTTTAACACGAGGTTATCTATAAGCTACTCTTCAAAAATCTTTAAAAAAATTTCTACCGGAATTAGAGGAAAAAATTTTATGACTGTTTGAAATTTAAATATTTACGAAATTGCATAAAATAGCGATTTATTCTCAAACGATTTTAAATATTTTTTATAATTCAAAAAGTATAAGTCGCAGATTTTTGAAATTTCTACCAGCTGTTAAGATTGGTATTTCCTTTATGTCATATTTTTTTCAAAATATTATATTGATTTTTAAGCCACTTATAGGCATTTAAAATATTCGATTTTTTTACATTTTTTTTTTATAATCGGTGATAAAAAAAATTTGGCTCGTACAAAATACTTGAAAATTTAATAGAAGATTCCACAGAAGTAGTTCTTAAAGTCATTCAAAAATTATTAAAATCCATAGGCACAATTTTTTTTTATAAGCGTTTGAACAGCGAATATTGACAAAAAATTACATGTAAAATATAATATACTGTATAATATTCTAGACTGACAAAGATATCGGTTTTTTTTAAAATGCTCTAACTCAAAAATGAAAAACCGCAACAACTTGAAATTTTCACCAAATCTTTATATTGACGTTCTCTATACATGGTTAAAATTTCAAAGTATTTTGACATATTTTGACTTATTTATAGACAATTTAAATTTTCGGTTTTTCTAAATTTTTCGTTTAAAAATAAAATATACTTATATAATATTTATAAATAACATTGTATTATATTCTAGACTAACATATGAACTCCGTTCAGAATCGTAATTCGTATACAATGATATCTATCATTGCATTCAAATTTAACAAATCCATTATAATAATGACCTATCCTATAAGCGAGGTGCACTCCACCCCTAACTGTACAGCAGAGCGAGGCCCATCCGGTTCTTTTTTAATCTTATACTTTGTTTTTGTCAAATGTATCACAATAATTAATACTTCGATGTAGTTAGTTGTTAATATTCGCGCATCATAGATGCATACTTAAGATATGTATCAATCTAAAATCCGTTAAGTTAAAATTTTAAACAAATCTGGCTTTACAACATTATTTCATTAATACTCAGATAATTGGATCTATTATACCTTACCTAATAATACTTTTGTTGTATTCTAGTTTTTCAATTATTATTTGTCACATTGTATAAATTCACTTTGTATTCAATTTAACTACCAATTTATTATTTTTTTCAATTATGGAAAAGTTATTACAATCATATGTTATATATTTCATTGTGAAAGATATAAAAGTTTGATGATAGTTTGATTTAAGTCATTATATAGATATAGTTTCCATTTCTAACACTTGTACCACTTGTGCATTAATTTTCTCAAAACATTGTATCCGATTCAGCATATTTTGAGATTTTTCATTGATTTACTTGCTGATAATATATTTTGGATCTATAACTATTTTCCAGTTATTGCAATATTGTTAGAGTTTTTTTTAAACTTTAATGTTTAGTTGTAATTTATCTTTTTTTAAGGATGCTCCGTCTAAATAAATGATAAAAATATTTTTATGTTTCGGAAAATTCAAATGGAACCGTTTTATTTTATATTTGAGCGTAGTCCATAAATTTATATTTATTTTAGTTTTAATCTAGTTGACTATGATGCTTATAAAATTTAATTTTTGTTTTAGGTTGTTGTTGCCGTTATAGTTCTACTGCTGTCTTCATATTTCGTTTGTGTGCAAATGATTCTCAGTACTCCAACTCAAGCCATACTAAATTTCTGGAAGGCAATTAGTTTTATATGAAGTATATCTAAGTACGATTTATAAATAAAATATTTTTTATATCATACTTTGTTTTTGTCAAATGTATCTCAATCATTAATACTTCGATGTAGTTAGTTGTTAATATTCGCGCATCATAGATGCATACTTAAGATATGTATCAATCTAAAATCCGTTAAGTTAAAATTTTAAACAAATCTGGCTTTACAACATATATTTCATTAATACTCAGATAATTGGATCTATTATACCTTACGTAATAATACTTTTGTTGTATTATAGTTTTTCAATTATTATTTGTCACATTGTATAAATTCACTTTGTATTCAATTTAACTACCAATTTATTATTTTTTTCAATTATGGAAAAGTTATTACAATCATATTTTATATGTTTTATTGTTAAAGATATAAATGTTTGATTATACATTGATTTAAGTCATTATATAGATATAGTTTCCATTTCCAACACTTGTACCATTTGGGCATTAATTTTCTCAAAACATTGTATCCGATTAAGTATATTCTGAGATTTTTCATCTATTTACTTGCTAATAATGTAATATGGATCTAAAACTATTTTCCAGTTATTGCAATATTGTTAGAGTTTTTTTTAAACTTTAATGTTTAGTTGTAATTTATCTTTTTTTAAGGATGCTCCGTCTAAATAAATGATAAAAATATTTTTATGTTTTCGGAAAATTCAAATGGAACCGTTTTATTTTATATTTGAGCGTAGTCCATAAATTTATATTTATTTTAGTTTTAATCTAGTTGACTATGATGCTTATAAAATTTAATTTTTGTTTTAGGTTGTTGTTGCCGTTATAGTTCTACTGCTGTCTTCATATTTCGTTTGTGTGCAAATGATTCTCAGTACTCCAACTCAAGCCATACTAAATTTCTGGAAGGCAATTAGTTTCATATGAAGTATATCTAAGTACGATTTATAAATAAATACTTTTTAATATTATACTTTGTTTTTGTCAAATGTATCTCAATAATTAATACTTCGATGTAGTTAGTTGTTAATATTCGCGCATCATAGATGCATACTTAAGATATGTATCAATCTAAAATCCGTTAAGTTAAAATTTTAAACAAATCTGATTTACAACATTATTTCATTAATACTCAGATAATTGGATCTATTATACCTTACGTAATAATACTTTTGTTGTATTATTGTTTTTCAATTATTATTTGTCTCATTGTATAAATTCACTTTGTATTTAATTTAACTATCAATTTATTATTTTTTTCAAATATGGAAAAGTTATTACAATCATATTTTATATGTTTTATTGTTAAAGATATAAATGTTTGATTATACATTGATTTAAGTCATTATATAGATATAGTTTCCATTTCCAACACTTGTACCATTTGGGCATTAATTTTCTCAAAACATTGTATCCGATTAAGTATATTCTGAGATTTTTCATCTATTTACTTGCTAATAATGTATTATGGATCTAAAACTATTTTCCAGTTATTGCAATATTGTTAGAGTTTTTTTTAAACTTTAATGTTTAGTTGTAATTTATCTTTTTTTAAGGATGCTCCGTCTAAATAAATGATAAAAATATTTTTATGTTTTCGGAAAATTCAAATGGAACCGTTTTATTTTATATTTGAGCGTAGTCCATAAATTTATATTTATTTTAGTTTTAATCTAGTTGACTATGATGCTTATAAAATTTAATTTTTGTTTTAGGTTGTTGTTGCCGTTATAGTTCTACTGCTGTCTTCATATTTCGTTTGTGTGCAAATGATTCTCAGTACTCCAACTCAAGCCATACTAAATTTCTGGAAGGCAATTAGTTTCATATGAAGTATATCTAAGTACGATTTATAAATAAATACTTTTTAATATTATACTTTGTTTTTGTCAAATGTATCTCAATAATTAATACTTCGATGTAGTTAGTTGTTAATATTCGCGCATCATAGATGCATACTTAAGATATGTATCAATCTAAAATCCGTTAAGTTAAAATTTTAAACAAATCTGATTTACAACATTATTTCATTAATACTCAGATAATTGGATCTATTATACCTTACGTAATAATACTTTTGTTGTATTATAGTTTTTCAATTATTTTTTGTCACATTGCATAAATTCACTTTGTATTTAATTTAACTATCAATTTATTATTTTTTTCAAATATGGAAAAGTTATTACAATCATATGTTATATATTTCATTGTGAAAGATATAAATGTTTGATGATAGTTTGATTTAAGTCATTATATAGATATAGTTTCCATTTCTAACACTTGTACCACTTGTGCATTAATTTTCTCAAAACATTGTATCCGATTCAGCATATTTTGAGATTTTTCATTGATTTACTTGCTGATAATATATTTTGGATCTATAACTATTTTCCAGTTATTGCAATATTGTTAGAGTTTTTTTTAAACTTTAATGTTTAGTTGTAATTTATCTTTTTTTAAGGATGCTCCGTCTAAATAAATGATAAAAATATTTTTATGTTTTCGGAAAATTCAAATGGAACCGTTTTATTTTATATTTGAGCGTAGTCCATAAATTTATATTTATTTTAGTTTTAATCTAGTTGACTATGATGCTTATAAAATTTAATTTTTGTTTTAGGTTGTTGTTGCCGTTATAGTTCTACTGCTGTCTTCATATTTCGTTTGTGTGCAAATGATTCTCAGTACTCCAACTCAAGCCATACTAAATTTCTGGAAGGCAATTAGTTTTATATGAAGTATATCTAAGTACGATTTATAAATAAAATATTTTTTATATCATACTTTGTTTTTGTCAAATGTATCTCAATCATTAATACTTCGATGTAGTTAGTTGTAAATATTCGCGCATCATAGATGCATATTTAAGATATGTATCAATCTAAAATCCGTTAAGTTAAAATTTTAAACAAATCTGGCTTTACAACATATATTACTTAAAACTCAGATAATTGGATCTATTATACCTTACGTAATAATACTTTTGTTGTATTATTGTTTTTCAATTATTATTTGTCTCATTGTATAAATTCACTTTGTATTTAATTTAACTATCAATTTATTATTTTTTTCAAATATGGAAAAGTTATTACAATCATATTTTATATGTTTTATTGTTAAAGATATAAATGTTTGATTATACATTGATTTAAGTCATTATATAGATATAGTTTCCATTTCCAACACTTGTACCATTTGGGCATTAATTTTCTCAAAACATTGTATCCGATTCAGCATATTTTGAGATTTTTCATTGATTTACTTGCTGATAATATATTTTGGATCTATAACTATTTTCCAGTTATTGCAATATTGTTAGAGTTTGTTTTAAACTTAAATGTTTAGTTGTAATTTATCTTTTTTTAAGGATGCTCCGTCTAAATAAATGATAAAAATATGTTTATGTTTTCGGAAAGTTCAAATGGAACCGTTATATTTTATATTTGTGCGTATTCCATAACTTTATATTTATTTAAGTTTTAATCTAGTTGACTATGATGCTAATAAAATTTAATTTTTGTTTTAGGTTGTTGTTGCCGTTATAGTTCTACTGCTGACTTCATATTACGTTTGTGTGCAAATGTTTCTCAGTACTCCAACTCAAGCCATACTAAATTTCTGGAAGGCAATTAGTTTCATATGAAATATATCTAAGTACGATTTATAAATAAATAATTTTTAATCTTATACTTTGTTTTTGTCAAATGTATCTCAATAATTAATACTTCGATGTAGTTAGTTGTTAATATTCGCGCATCATAGATGCATACTTAAGATATGTATCAATCTAAAATCCGTTAAGTTAAAATTTTAAACAAATCTGATTTACAACATTATTTCATTAATACTCAGATAATTGGATCTATTATACCTTACGTAATAATACTTTTGTTGTATTATAGTTTTTCAATTATTTTTTGTCACATTGCATAAATTCACTTTGTATTTAATTTAACTATCAATTTATTATTTTTTTCAAATATGGAAAAGTTATTACAATCATATTTTACATGTTTTATTGTTAAAGATATAAATGTTTGAAGATACATTGATTTAAGTCATTATATATATATATATATAGTTTCCTTTTCTAACACTTGTACCATTTGGGCATTAATTTTCTCAAAACATTGTATCCGATTCAGCATATTTTGAGATTTTTCATTGATTTACTTGCTGATAATATATTTTGGATCTATAACTATTTTCCAGTTATTGCAATATTGTTAGAGTTTGTTTTAATCTTTAATGTTTAGTTGTAATTTATCTTTTTTTAAGGATGCTCCGTCTAAATAAATGATAAAAATATGTTTATGTTTTCGGAAAGTTCAAATGGAACCGTTATATTTTATATTTGTGCGTAATCCTTAACTTTATATTTATTTAAGTTTTAATCTAGTTGACTATGATGCTAATAAAATTTAATTTTTGTTTTAGGTTGTTGTTGCTGTTATAGTTCTACTGCTGACTTCATATTACGTTTGTGTGCAAATGTTTCTCAGTACTCCAACTCAAGCCATACTAAATTTCTGGAAGCAATTAGTTTCATATGAAATATATCTAAGTACGATTTATAAATAAATAATTTTAGATTCTGAACGGAGTGAAGAATGTATTGATTTTACAATGATGTGTGTTTTTTTTTTTTTTTTTTTTTTTTTTTTTTTTTTTTTTTTTTTTTTTTTTTGTGTCTGTCGACACGTTTTGGGGCAGTTAAAATGCTTCGATTGCCTTATGTAGCAACTTTTCTGAAAGGAAAGTGAATCTATTTGGTACTTTGGGGGGTCAAAAGTTAAAAATTTCCAATATTTTTTAAATGCGACGGGAAAAACCATAAAAAAATTTGGGAAAAACGGGAGTTTTTACGCAAAACCAGTTTTTGACATAATCAAATTTTTTATTTTGCTATAACTCAAAAACTAATCGATGTAAGTACTTGAAATTTTCACCAAATATTAAGATAAGCGTTCTCTATACACCATTAAATTTTCAAAGTATTTTGACTTTTATTAAGCTATTTATAGACAATTGAAATTTTCAATATTTTTAAGTATTTTTTTTTTAAATAACGATAAAAATTTTTTGGCTGCCTAGAAAATCTTGAAAATTTAATACAAGGTTTCTTATAAGTTGTTCCTTAACTGATAAAAAAAAATCTAAAATCGTAAGTCACAATTTTTTTTTATAAGTGCTCAAAGTTACAATTTATACGAAATATGTAAAAATCACGATAATTTGCAAGTTTTTTTGTAGTTAAAAATTCATAAAATTTTTTCTGTTCATACTTAAGGTTCAAAATTTTAACACGAGGTTATCTATAAGCTACTCTTCAAAAATCTTTAAAAAAATTTCTACCGGAATTAGAGGAAAAAATTTTATGACTGTTTGAAATTTAAATATTTACGAAATTGCATAAAATAGCGATTTATTCTCAAACGATTTTAAATATTTTTTATAATTCAAAAAGTATAAGTCGCAGATTTTTGAAATTTCTACCAGCTGTTAAGATTGGTATTTCCTTTATGTCATATTTTTTTCAAAATATTATATTGATTTTTAAGCCACTTATAGGCATTTAAAATATTCGATTTTTTTACATTTTTTTTTTATAATCGGTGATAAAAAAAATTTGGCTCGTACAAAATACTTGAAAATTTAATAGAAGATTCCACAGAAGTAGTTCTTAAAGTCATTCAAAAATTATTAAAATCCATAGGCACAATTTTTTTTTATAAGCGTTTGAACAGCGAATATTGACAAAAAATTACATGTAAAATATAATATACTGTATAATATTCTAGACTGACAAAGATATCGGTTTTTTTTAAAATGCTCTAACTCAAAAATGAAAAACCGCAACAACTTGAAATTTTCACCAAATCTTTATATTGACGTTCTCTATACATGGTTAAAATTTCAAAGTATTTTGACATATTTTGACTTATTTATAGACAATTTAAATTTTCGGTTTTTCTAAATTTTTCGTTTAAAAATAAAATATACTTATATAATATTTATAAATAACATTGTATTATATTCTAGACTAACATATGAACTCCGTTCAGAATCGTAATTCGTATACAATGATATCTATCATTGCATTCAAATTTAACAAATCCATTATAATAATGACCTATCCTATAAGCGAGGTGCACTCCACCCCTAACTGTACAGCAGAGCGAGGCCCATCCGGTTCTTTTTTAATCTTATACTTTGTTTTTGTCAAATGTATCACAATAATTAATACTTCGATGTAGTTAGTTGTTAATATTCGCGCATCATAGATGCATACTTAAGATATGTATCAATCTAAAATCCGTTAAGTTAAAATTTTAAACAAATCTGGCTTTACAACATTATTTCATTAATACTCAGATAATTGGATCTATTATACCTTACCTAATAATACTTTTGTTGTATTCTAGTTTTTCAATTATTATTTGTCACATTGTATAAATTCACTTTGTATTCAATTTAACTACCAATTTATTATTTTTTTCAATTATGGAAAAGTTATTACAATCATATGTTATATATTTCATTGTGAAAGATATAAAAGTTTGATGATAGTTTGATTTAAGTCATTATATAGATATAGTTTCCATTTCTAACACTTGTACCACTTGTGCATTAATTTTCTCAAAACATTGTATCCGATTCAGCATATTTTGAGATTTTTCATTGATTTACTTGCTGATAATATATTTTGGATCTATAACTATTTTCCAGTTATTGCAATATTGTTAGAGTTTTTTTTAAACTTTAATGTTTAGTTGTAATTTATCTTTTTTTAAGGATGCTCCGTCTAAATAAATGATAAAAATATTTTTATGTTTCGGAAAATTCAAATGGAACCGTTTTATTTTATATTTGAGCGTAGTCCATAAATTTATATTTATTTTAGTTTTAATCTAGTTGACTATGATGCTTATAAAATTTAATTTTTGTTTTAGGTTGTTGTTGCCGTTATAGTTCTACTGCTGTCTTCATATTTCGTTTGTGTGCAAATGATTCTCAGTACTCCAACTCAAGCCATACTAAATTTCTGGAAGGCAATTAGTTTTATATGAAGTATATCTAAGTACGATTTATAAATAAAATATTTTTTATATCATACTTTGTTTTTGTCAAATGTATCTCAATCATTAATACTTCGATGTAGTAAGTTGTAAATATTCGCGCATCATAGATGCATATTTAAGATATGTATCAATCTAAAATCCGTTAAGTTAAAATTTTAAACAAATCTGGCTTTACAACATATATTACTTAAAACTCAGATAATTGGATCTATTATACCTTACGTAATAATACTTTTGTTGTATTATTGTTTTTCAATTATTATTTGTCACATTGTATAAATTCACTTTGTATTTAATTTAACTATCAATTTATTATTTTTTTCAAATATGGAAAAGTAATTACAATCATATTTTATATGTTTTATTGTTAAAGATATAAATGTTTGATTATACATTGATTTAAGTCATTATATAGATATAGTTTCCATTTCCAACACTTGTACCATTTGGGCATTAATTTTCTCAAAACATTGTATCCGATTAAGTATATTCTGAGATTTTTCATTGATTTACTTGCTGATAATATATTTTGGATCTATAACTATTTTCCAGTTATTGCAATATTGTTAGAGTTTGTTTTAAACTTAAATGTTTAGTTGTAATTTATCTTTTTTTAAGGATGCTCCGTCTAAATAAATGATAAAAATATGTTTATGTTTTCGGAAAGTTCAAATGGAACCGTTATATTTTATATTTGTGCGTATTCCATAACTTTATATTTATTTAAGTTTTAATCTAGTTGACTATGATGCTAATAAAATTTAATTTTTGTTTTAGGTTGTTGTTGCCGTTATAGTTCTACTGCTGACTTCATATTACGTTTGTGTGCAAATGTTTCTCAGTACTCCAACTCAAGCCATACTAAATTTCTGGAAGGCAATTAGTTTCATATGAAATATATCTAAGTACGATTTATAAATAAATAATTTTTAATCTTATACTTTGTTTTTGTCAAATGTATCACAATAATTAATACTTCGATGTAGTTAGTTGTTAATATTCGCGCATCATAGATGCATACTTAAGATATGTATCAATCTAAAATCCGTTAAGTTAAAATTTTAAACAAATCTGGCTTTACAACATTATTTCATTAATACTCAGATAATTGGATCTATTATACCTTACGTAATAATACTTTTGTTGTATTATAGTTTTTTAATTATTTTTTGTCACATTGCATAAATTCACTTTGTATTTAATTTAACTATCAATTTATTATTTTTTTCAAATATGGAAAAGTTATTACAATCATATTTTATATGTTTTATTGTGAAAGATATAAATGTTTGATGATACATTGATTTAAGTCATTATATATATATATATATATATAGTTTCCTTTTCTAACACTTGTACCATTTGCGCATTAATTTTCTCAAAACATTGTATCCGATTCAGCATATTTTGAGATTTTTCATTGATTTACTTGCTGATAATATATTTTGGATCTATAACTATTTTCCAGTTATTGCAATATTGTTAGAGTTTTTTTTAAACTTTAATGTTTAGTTGTAATTTATCTTTTTTTAAGGATGCTCCGTCTAAATAAATGATAAAAATATTTTTATGTTTCGGAAAATTCAAATGGAACCGTTTTATTTTATATTTGAGC